>VDFB02194544.1:0-80582 GCA_007258455.2 Sequoia sempervirens | reverse complement strand
TTTTATGTAGAAAATGCATCAATGGTCAAATATTTGATCTAGTATGAACAAAGAAATTAAATTAGAAATGGTAGACATGAAAATATTTTGTTGGAAAATTCTATAATGTAATTTATCATGAGTGTGTTAACTCAGAAAATTGTAAGCAAGATCAAGTCAAGTGTGAATAATGAAGGTGAGCATAATTGAGATATAATAATTTTGGAATATAATTGTTGGCATACCAAGTTAGATTTGAATTCAAATCATTATGTTGTATGTATTTCTAGAAATTATAATCATAGAAATACTAATGATGAAAGATAAGGATGGTGCATTTGGAGCTTCAAGGTCAAGTTACAAGCATCTAAATGGTGTTAACCAAGTATGAATGAGATATGTAAAATTAATTATTTTCAAGTCGCCAAATTAATTGTCAATACATATATATATATATGTGTGTGTGTGTGTGAGGGGGAAGGAATCCATCAAGAAAATGATACCAAAACAAGATCAAATGCAAGATTGAAATCAAAAACTAATCTAATTCAAAACACTTAATCTATCCTATTCCATCACTCATGAAATGAAAAAATCTAAGCGATTTGAATGAAATGAGATCCTAAGATTAAAAAAATGAATTCAAACAACACAAGAAAATATTACCATCCCATGTTGGAGTGTATTTGCATGATGTTGGGTTGTTCATATCACTGCAAAGCCTCCATTGCTTGTACACAAAAGCTTGATGATCGATGCTTGTTCTTGAAGAAATGATGAAGCTATCTCAATGGTGATCTTGATAGCACTTCGTTGCATAAGGTAATTTAAAATTATGATCCTCATTTGTGAAGAGAAAGACTTGTTATATAGATTTTTTTTTAAAATTGACAATCAAGATCGTGTTGGAGAATATCCAAATCAACAGTCAAAATGAGTTGAGAGGATTTAGGCATGAGGAATTTGTGCAAATTTGATTGCACAATTAGTGTGATTGAAGAATGGATTGGATATTTAGGATTTTGATTGCTTAGTTAGTAATTGATTGATCAGTTAGGGTTGAGTTAGGAATTAGATGGTTGAGTTAGAAAAATCAGATTGCTTAGTTAGCAATCCATGATTTCCTCAATCAAAAAGTGGGTGAGGACTATTAATTAATTAATACATTCCAATTTGATTTTTATTTTTATTTTTCTCTAATTTGAATAGTTTGATTTGATTTGATTTAATTATTCAAATTTTGGAGGGAAATGTGATAATTAAATTATTATGATTTAATAATTCAATTAATTTTGAGGAATAAGATGAATTAGTGAAGTAACCAAATAATAGATGTCATTTGACAAATCAAGATGGAATAAGATTAGGTTCGAACTTTATTAAATAAATGCAATTTATTTAATTGGTCAAAAATGATGAAACATGAATTAATCAAATAACATTGTATTATTCGATTAATAGTAGAATTAGGGTTTTAAGGACTTTATTAAATAAAATAGTATTTATTTAATTTGTTGAGAAATGATGAAATGTGAATTAATCAACTAACATTGTATTATTTAATTAATAGGGTTTTCGAATGTCGTTTGATGCCATTCGATGCATTGTGAGATGTCGTGGGATGATTTTGAGATGATTCGGGATGTTTTAGAGATGTTTCAAGATGTTCCAAGTTAATTCAAATATATTATGAGTTGATTCAGAGTCATTCTAAGTTGATTTGAGGTAGTTCTAAGACATTCTAAGTTGATTTAGAGTTGTTCCGAGTCATTTCAGGGTTGTTCCAAGACATTTTGAGTTGATTCAAAGTTGTTCTAAGTCATTTCGGGGTCATTCCAAGATGTTCTGAATTGATTTGGAGTTGTTCTGAGTCATTTCGGGGTCGTTTTGAGATGTTTTGAGTTGATTCAGAGTTGTTCTAAGTCATTTCGGGGTCATTCTGAGACGTTCCAAGTTGATTCAAAGTTGTTTTGAGTCATTTCAAGGTTGTTTCGAGACATTCTAAGTTGTTTCAGAGTTGTTCTGAGTCATTTCGGGGTCGTTCTGAGACGTTTTGAGTTGATTCAGAGTTGTTCCGAGTCGTTTCAAGGTCATTTCAAGACATTTTGAGTTGATTTAGAGTTGTTCTAAGTCATTTCATGGTCGTTTCGAGACATTTTGAGTTGATTCAGAGTTGTTCCGAGTCGTTTCGGGGTCGTTTCAAGACATTCTGAAATTGTGATAAGTGTTAAGTCAATTTTACATGTCTACATTTTGCCCCTCTTTGATACAAAGTACTAGTTGCTTTGTTTTCAAAGATTCTATTTTTAAGATCAAGTGTTTTATGCAAATAATTTATGCCCCACTATGCCCCAGTGTTTCGTGGAATGATGATAAGACTCTATGCTACCCCCTCGGACTTTGTTCTATTTCCGTTCTGATGTGGAATTATGTGTATAGGTCCTTCATTTCCTATTCTGATGTTTCTTTGAGCTTCTATTTTGAAAGTAGGAAGTTCCCCTAAGTAGAAATTAGGGTTTTCTTGTGGCTTATATAGGTAATTTGTCTTGTAGATAGCTCATTTTTGTTTTGACTCTATAGCTAATTCTTGTCTCTAGTTCTCTCATTCTGTCAAATTTTGAGGAGCAATCCCATGTTTGGATGTTGTCCCACATCATTATGATCTCGTTTGAGAGGTTGGATGGCCTTCAAATGTCGGTGGCCCAGTATGTACCTTCTCGCTTGTTTTCTTCCGTCTCGTTTCATTCTCATTTTGCGTGTAAAAATTTTTCTAGGTCAAAGGTGAAGTTTTATGTTTTTCATGCCTTTTTCTACCAAGAATCCATGCCTTTTCCCTGAATCCTTGCCTTTACTCAAGATCCTCGCCTTTTTTTTTTGAGCATTTACCATAAAATCTCACCTTTGCTCTAGAAGCTCACTTTTGACTATTTGAGGCCCTGGAGCTCACCTTTGCTATTTTTCCTTTCCTTTGTCATATTTTCTCTTCTTTTTTTCTGAGCATTTTCTTGAAAAGCTCACCTTTGCTCTGAAAGCTCGCCTTTGTTTGGTGCTTTCTGAGCATTTTCTCAAAACCTTTTATTTTGACTCCTTCTGCTTCGTTTGACTTTAGCTTGTGCTTGGAACCCTAGCATTTGTTCGTTTGTCATCCTAAATGTCATTTTTCATCATTTTTTGTGTTATATTGTGTCTCCCACCTGTTTAGAGTGAAACCCTAACTTTATAGTATGAAAATGATTACAGGTTGGCCTTAGCGTACTACAACCTAGGGAGAGATGTCTGTGACATTTATTTGATCCCATTGCCCATTTTGGTGTGTTAGATCGAGACTTTCTTGATGTTGTGGGACTTCTACATATTTGTTATATGCCTTCTATCCAGACTCATACTACCATGATGACCACATTGGTGGAACGGTGGCATTTAGAAACATCCTCATTTCATCTACCTACATGAGAGGGGACTATCACACTTGAGGATGTATGGAGGATAATTCATTTTCCTATCCATGGGGAGTTGGTTACATATCACATTCGACATGTTATCCCCACTAAGAAATGTATTTTAGGTTCCCGACACCTGATGGTACATCAGTTGCAAATGGATTTGTCTAATTTTTCTAACAGTGCAGATCCTATGTGGTGTGATTTCAAAACTTGTTCCTGATAGCCGAGGTTGACAGTTTCCCATAGGTTGGGGTGTGTGTATTGAGAGTATGCTTGAGCATGGTACAAGATATTCTTGGTGTCCATGTATTCTTGCTCACTTGTACAGAGATATGCATGAGGTCATATACTGGGGCGGGAGATATATTTCCATAGGTGTTTCACTTTTGCATGTGTGAGTGTGGGAGCACATTGCAATTACTCGACAAGATGGGATACAGGATTGTCACCCTGATGATCCATACTCATATTGTTATGAGGATTTTGTGCATTACACCTTGCCTAGAGATCTTCCTTATTGGCGTCGATTTTTTGATGATATTCCTAGTTTTATATGGAGACCATATTTGGGGTGTGATGCTTGGCCAAAGGATGCAAATCGCCTTGTCTATTGTCAATAGACCCATTGGTTGTTTGGTCATTCTAATATTGTACGAGAGAATTATCTACCAGATTGAGTATGTCATCAATTTAGGGAGAGACAAGACCGAGTTCTTGATACCTATGAGGCTTGTTTTGGTCGGATGACACGAGAGGTTCATGTATAGGGTATTCATCTAGATATATATATATATTGCTATTGCTAAGTTTAGAGCACTTGCCCTAGCTGATTGGGGTTGGTTGATTGGTCTCATAGATCTAGGTACCTCTAATGAATATGATGAGTGGTGATCTCTCCATAGGCCTCTGAGACTCACTATTCCCAGGGGAACTCCCACTTCAGGTAGATTAGGTATTACAAGTCGTCATGATAGAGCATAGGGTGATAAGGATGAGCAGCCACCTCAGGTGCAGGGTCGTAGGCATGTTATGGATCCTCCTCCACCAGCTAGGGATGGAGGCATACTGTTAGCTCAGATGACTACTACCAGAGATGCAAAGATAGTGAGATGACATGCTGTAGAGGCTCAGATAGATATTTTGAGGATCGAGCGGGATAGCAAGAGTGGTCAATGTCATGCTGCAAAGGCTCAGATAGATATTTTGAGGGCCAAATAGGATAGTGAGAGTGGTCAACGACATGCTATAGAGGATTTTGTACAGTTGTTGACCACAAAGAGAGATACTCTCAGGGCATAACGTGATCATTATTTGCAAAGGTCTACCTACTATTAGATTTTATATGAGGTTGTTGTTCCTAGGAGTGCTCGACGTCCACAATTTGGAGAGCCTAGTTCTATGGGTGGTGTTGGTGTAGTTGGTGGTTCAGGCGATCAATCTGTGAGACAGCTAGATCATTTTGGTGATCTATAGGGTTTTGTCCTTTTCTTGTTGGGGTCTTATTTTGGGTACTTGATCTTTATGTTGTTCCTTGTTCAAAGGTATTTTGTATACATGTATTTTGTATGCCTATACTCATTGGCCTAGTTGAGGTCTCATATAGATATTGTGATTTTTCATATCTTATCACACTGATGATGTACTCTCCTTTTTGATGATGATATATATGATATATACCTTCTTTGATTCATTCTCATTTTATGCTCATGTGATGATGATATATGATTATGTATGTTTATGATGTGAAAATGTATGCCCCATACATGATATTTTTATTGTTTTAATATCATCATGATGTATTTTTCCATTATTTGTGGATGTATAATGGTACTAATGATATTGCTATGCAGATATCACTTAGAAGAAATGATGTGCTAGGTTGTCTTATGTATGCACATCTAGTTACAAACATATTTGGAGCTCAAAGTATAAGCAATACTATAGCTAAGATTTTAGACCAAAATTCGGTAATACCTTCCACCATGTCCAACCTACATGTTTGTGCAAAACATTACTATGAGTATGAGACTAGATTGAGGCTTGAAGGTTACTTGTTTTGTGTTACTTGCTACTTAAGCCGACCTTTCCATTGTGCTACCAATCCATATGTTGTGGCCACACTTCCATTTATTGAATGTGAGTTGTTTTTAAAACTTGTGTATTATAATATTTGCACACAAATCTGCAAGCAATGTGATGAATGCCTTTAACACAATGTATTTTTTGGTAAGTGACAGTGTTGATGTAGTTTTCTTGATCATCAATGACGACCAAGATCTTGCGTGCTAGAGTGAATTCAGTTATCCATTGAAACATTTCAATGCCTATGACATATCATTCCCAACATAAATAGTTTAAAAATTATTTCAGTTTAATGTTTTTCTATTGAAAAGATATCACGTCTCTAGAGTAAATATGACAATGACAACAATCACTTTTTCCAAAAACTATTGGCCCTAATGAAACTAGACTATTAGAATAGGAAAATTCTCTTACATTGCATCCTTCTTTCCAAATAGCTTCTAAAATTTGCAATTTGAATTTGTATTAAGTTCACTGTGCAATCAGACATAAGGTGCTAACAAGTCATAATTGTAACTAGACAACTAGAAATTTTTAAATTTGATTACAGTGTCACTAATTATCTTTTTTGGTTTTTTAAGCTTATTGGAAGTTGGAGGAACCATATTCCAGTTTGAAGGGAGTGATAAAAGATGCAATAAGAAATCTGTCCTGAGAATTCACCAACCATCATTCTATTGGAAGGTATCAAAATCAAAATCCATATTGTAACTTTCAACTGCTTAGGAATGTCCCTTAAATCATTCTTCCATTAGGAATTCCATGCCAAGAATTGCAAAAGCTACAAAGACTCTATCTTCATTTTCTTGTGATAGATTGCAACCAGGGCAGGCCTTGGACTTGCCGATGCATATGTTGATGGTGATTTCTCCTGTGCTGATGGAGAGGAAGGCCTTCTGAATATGTTTTTGGTAACAACAATCCATCTTAAATTTTACACAAATATTTCTAAATATTTTAGCTTCTTTTTTCCTTGTAAGCTATTGATATGAATTTGAAAATTTTACAATTTGTGCAGATTCTCATTGCAAATAGCGATCTCAATCAATCTATAACAAAGAAAGATCGTCAAAGGTATCTTCAAGTTAAATTTATACTTTTTGCTAGAATGTTTTGATATTGAAGTTTGCTTGCCATAATTATATTGTTAATTCTACAATATTTATTATGTTATTATTTACCATAGGGGATGGTGGACACCAATGCTTATTACTGCAGCATATTGGTCTGCAACATCAGTCTTACATCATGTCTCTCAGCAGAACACTCTCACACAAGCTCGAAGAAACATCTCTCGTCATTATGATCTAGTTTGGTTTCTAACCTGAATGTTATCTATCTTTTTTTGTTGTGTAATATATTTGACTACAAACATTCAATTGATGCTAACTGGATTCAAATGAAGTGATATCATCTAACCAAATTTCTGATGCTACATATTTGCATTGATTTTGAAATGAAAACTGATGAAAGCAAGAATAAAAAACAACTGTTTAGGAGTCCAAATCCAAATGACTCCTGGTATAGCAGAAAAAGAGTCAGGCTCTGAATTTACAATGGATCATCATGGAAACGTTGGCACACTAGAAAATTTTCAATTAAGTTAGACATGAAGCGAGCATTCCAAGATGTTCATTTATGAAAGAAGAAAACTAGTTTTAGCATTCAACACTGTTTGAATCATCCTGGGAATACTGCAATACATTTACATGCAATAGCAGCTTCAATCATCCTTCTTAGGGATTGAAAAGACCAAAAATCTAGGAGGAAGATTGTCCATTGCTTTTTTGGCTAAAATGCAGTGTAAAAGCATATGGACATGTGTATCATGAAATTAGCAATTTAAATTTAAGCCATTATAAAATCAGGCTAAAGAATAGATATTTAAATATCCCAATTGATTTTCAATTTAAACTCAACACCATTCAGGAAAGAGAAAAACTGAATAGGCATGTGTTCATAAACCTATACTCAATTTTCTTATACATTAAAACTTAAGAGGCTAAGTCCATCTAAATAAGTATGGTACATGGTATGATGTCAAATGGCATTTGATCCAGAATTATATAATCAAATTTGCACCTCTGCTCCCATGATCTGGGAGTGATAGACAAAAGAAAGTTATAACGGCAATATGATCAAATCCCTGAACCACAAGCATAACATCACAAAGAAAATCACTCAAAAATTAATCCAAAAAATGACTAAAAGAGGAAAGTACAACATCAGTCAATTTGACAAAGATTGAAGACTCTGAATATATTTATCAAGCATGAATAGGCTTCAAACTGTTCAAGCAACCTAATCAATGATGACTATTAAAATAAACATATCTTGAGAAGATGCAAAGCAGCTACAAGCCTACAGAAGATTCCTTGACCCTACTAAAATCCATGAGCATAAAACCCAAAACATCAATCAGAATATCTGTGCTACCTCAAAAAATTAGTCAGATCTTCAAATTGGAGAATATACAGTCTTATTAATGCTCTTCCAACAAAGGGCTAAAGTGTTATTAAAGTAGGTGAAAATACAGAAAAAGCATGCATTCTAAATAAGGAAACCTTTAAGGAATATGAACTCTTGTAAAAGTATAGTTGGAAACTATGTTCATTTATAATGAAATTACTACACATTAATATTACAAAAAAGAAAAAGAAACTACAAATAAACTTTGCCAACTATAGTTTTGGGGAAAAAAAGGTGGTGTATTCTATATATAAACAACAGGCTAGTGTTTTCAGGAAAATTTTACCAATTGGAAAAATAAAATTATTAAAATGGTTTAAAATGCAGGAAATTAGTTTAAAACGCCCTAAAAACATTTCTCTATCTCTAAAGAAGCTTTATAGAAAAATAATCAGGATATTTTAAATTGTGTCAATGCTTTGACAATACACATATTTTTGATAGAAATCAGCTTAAGGTACAAAAAGGAAGAAGAAAGAAATAAAGAAATAATTCTAATGTTCAAAAATGACCAATGCAAATCAATAGAACCCAAAAGTAAGGCAAAGTAGAATAGTTAATAAGGAGTTCGAAAAGGAACTAAAATTGAAGTTCCCTGTCTACGAAATAGCAAAACTGCATAAGAAGAGGATAGGCATAGATGGGCAATCCCTATAGAAGTCATTGTATGCAAAAGTTCTAAAATACAATTCAGTCAATAAAAATAAACAAACCGGCCAAAGCAAACCACTGAAAGAGCCTAAAGGAAGAGGTTGACAGTAAACAAGGCTCTAGTTTATATCCCATTTGGGAGCAAAAGAGGGTCGGAATCCACATTGATCACTATGAAAGAGCTAATCATTATGTTCAAACAAATAGATTGGGATCAAAGGCCCCACTTAACAATAACAATAGCTCTTTCAAGTTTGAAAAAATGTGGTTTCCACATCAAAAATTCAACTTTTATTCCTGGCAATGGTCAGTTGATACATATGATACTAAATGTTGTAGAATTTGGTTGTCAATTCAAAAATCAAGACAATTCCAAGCTTTGGACAAAACAGACATGAAGGTGAAAATAATCAACACTAGAGACGATGTTTGCAATTGATAATGTTCGATCCCTGTTTATAATACAGAACCCTCCAAAGATAAGGAAACCATGGCAACCAAATGACTTATGAGAAGGATAAAACTTAGATGATTAAACCTATAAAAAATAGTCAAAATTCCATTAGGGTTGTAAATTGTTGCATCTTGATGTTATAATATGGAGGATGTCCATAAATTATCCTATTCTTGGGGAGGTTTGTAAATTGTCCCATGAGTAAAAAATTGATATGAATAAGAATTGAAATGAAATTATGGTTTTAGAGGCTTCTAAATGCTTTAGAAATCATTATTTATCAGTTTTAGAAGCCTGTACAACAATAAAAAATAATTGTCTAATAAGGTGGCTTTATGTAGAGTGGATTGAATTTCATAAAGATGATTCTGATTCCTAGGAACTTTCCTTAGGAGAATTGCAGTTTAGAACTATCAGTTTTCTAATGCAATACTATTTATTCCTGTGCACATATGTCTGAGCAAACTCAAATTGACCTTTAAGATGAAAAGAAGAATGCAAGAAGACAAGCTAAATATTACCCTAAAACATTCGGAGGGTGCTGCCCAAACATGGGAAAAAGATGGATTTTTAGTATTTACAGATCCTGATGGAGACTTTGCTAATTTTGTTGATGCTCTACCTAAGAGTGCAGATTGCAACAGGGATGGACCATATGATACCTAGCTAATGCACCTGTTTCAAAAAGATATGCCTGTGGTGTAATATAAAGATTTCAATTTTTTTGAGTCCAAGGCCAGGTTTTCTTTAAAGTTAATACGAAAGATATGTATTTATTATCTTTGAGCAGACATCCAAACAGAGGGAAGACTATTTGAGGCAAGCTCTTTCGAAAGAGATGTTATTGTATCTAGAAAGTATTAAAACGTATTGAGGCCCTTAAGAAGGGAGTTGTAAAAACTACTAAGATGTCTTTTCTATTTGAAATTAAGGGTAGGGATGAAAGAAGATCTGATTCCTCTTATTTTCAAAATCATAGCTGTCAGTCAAACTTAATCCTTCAATGCCTCTCTTGAAAATCCTTGTCATGTGTTCTAAACCATGGAGCAAGGGACACTTATGCAACCCAAAAAATCTTGGATAACTGAAGATATGCATCCATGTAAGCCAGAATTTGGGCTCCATATTGAAGATACCCCTGAGCAACCCGATGTTGAGAATAAGCCTGAATACGAGTCTCCACCAATGGCAGAGATAGAGGAATCTTCATTACTGATAGTGGCAATGATTGGTTTAGAGCACCTTGATACATTCAATTTCTTTGCACATATAGAAAAGATTGAGGTTTTGATCATGATGGATTTTGGAAGTACTTTAAAAATCTTAAGATAAACAAATCTGCAGGTTGGACCTTCATGTAGTTACATCTGAAAACTTTCCGAAAAGAGTCCCAAGTCACCAAAGTAATCAATGCTTAAGTGCAGTAAACAACCTAGAGCTAATAGTTGGTGATTATACATTGAAAGACATTTTTTGTGTTATAGATGTTGGAGGTGTGGATGTTGCTTTAGGCATACAGTGATTGTACTTAATAGATAGTCAACAAATCATCGAGGAATGTTTCTTATATTCAAGCAAGGAGACAATGAATACACTATCAAGTCCTTAACTCCCAAGGAGATACATGTAATTTATTCCCATCAGATGGAGAATATCTAGAATGACATGCATTTTGGCTTCATGTTCCACCTTTATTGCATGGACGTTGATTCTTCTAACCAATGAGAACAAATTTCAGGAATTCCTTAGTTGCTTTATTAGTAGCAAGTCTTTTTTCAGGACCTTCTAAAGGAGATTCCCCCAAATACAAGAATAGAGCATATCATTAACACTGACCCTGCCAAGGGACCTACAATTGTCCATCCTTACAAATACGGTCTTAACAAAAATTTAAAATTTAGAGGATTGTGTAGGAGTTGCTAGAAATTGGAATCATTTTACCTAACATCTTTCCATATGCTCCACCAATGGTTTTAGCCAAGGAGGATGTATCCCATCTCTTGTGCATTGAATGATTATGAAGTGCAGGGAAAAAGCAGCGAAATAGCAAAAAATGTTTTTTCGAAAAGTAGAAAAAAGTGCTATTTCAAAAAAGCGGGGAAAAAGCTATAAAAGGAGGCATGAGGTAGCTCATTGGTTCATGCTAAATATGATAATGTTATGCTGCCGGATTGGAACCTAAGAGTTCTTTCCTAAATCTTCAGAGGACGAAAACCCTCTCTAGGTTGCTAGTTTCAGATTTGGAAGATAGTCCGTAGCTGGTTGGGTGTGATTACATTCAGTAATCACCATGGAGCTTACAAGAAGAGTATTTAGATTTTGGGTTTGATCATTTTAATGAGCTAGTGTTATGTTTGGTGATCATTCTTCATGATTTTAGTGAAATTTTGGAGTGTTGCTGATCATTTTAAAATTTTTGTAGCTCTTTTTTGCTAGTCAAACCCTTTCTTGACCTAGGCTATACCATAATTTCATTGCTACAGGATGAAGGGTTGAAGATTCTATTCTAGGTATTGACTCATTTGTTTCCTTTATCTTGGGAACCCCTTCTTGCCAATTTTCAGAATTTTAGGCAGAGTTTGTGATTTTTGGGAGCTGGTCACCCCTCCTAGAAGGCCATACCATTGGGGGGTTTCATTTTTTTGGGGAGTTGTGACGATTTTTTCTCGTTTCCTTGCTATTTGGATTGATTTGGTGACGCCATGATCATTCTATGACCTTGCACTCAGTTTGTGAATGTTTTATGGCAAGTTGATGACTTCCTTGTGTTGTGTGCCATATTAGAGCTTGCTGTTTGAAGGATTCTCAGGCCTGCTGTTGCATATCAGACCCGCTGCAGCAACCTTTCAGACCTGATACAGTCATTTTTGGGTCAGATTGTGAGGTAAAATTGATAATACAATGTTGACGATATATGTTTACAAGTTGGGTTTCATGTGGAGGTGACGTGTCAGTCATATGCTTGCTGGTTTGGTGCATAAGACTGCTGCAACAACTATATCAGATCTGATATCTCTTATTTCCTTCATGTTATTTGAGGTATAATTGCTAACATGTTGTAGGGTTTAGGTCATGTTGATGTGATTTTCGTGACCGCACCAACACAGAATAAAGTTTCCCAACGGATACTCTATCCTCTCTTGAACAAATATTCAACATGCTAAGATTGCGAGTGAGTTCATGCTTTCAACTCCAAGGTACCAATAATGCAATAGAATACCCTCAGTTGGTTCATTGTGATTTTGCTGGTATCACGAGGGGACTTACACAATTGTTCGGCAGTTGACAGCAGACAGTAGATTAAGGGTTTCACGTGGTTCGAATGATTTGGCAACTGAGCACAAGTTTCCTAACACTAACCAGAAATGAACTGAATTTAAAATGAGTGTATGGCCTAAGAGGTTTATGTTCTATCTAAGGACGGGATATGGGATCAATCTCAACAGACTTCAACCAGAATCTGCTCCACCTCATGTTGGACAACTTACACAAAGTCGGTGCAATCTTCAAGGGAGTGGCAAGAAATTTTCAACAGTTCAACATAAAGACACCATCAAGACGATGCATTCTGAGACGTGAACCACAACCGAAGTTAAGTTTGTAAAGTTTTCCAGTTGACCACACAAGGAAAACTTGCTGTCAGCAAGCTGCTAGTGGTATGGATTAAAAGAAGTTGCCTTGATTAACTCCACAAGTCCGCATCTAACATCTACTTGCACCAAAATGAAAACCTACTCTACTTTACGCTACTTGAAGTCGAAGGGATGAAGAAATATTGCTAGCTACTCATAACAAAGATGAATTCACCATTCAATGAAAGATCTTTTATTACAATAGTTTTTTGCAACAATCTCTTACAAAGTTTTCAAAGGAAAAATTTCCTCCTCCTTCAAACTACGCTATGCTAAGATATTACAACTAAAGTGTCTCTGCTCTACTCTCTAGTCTGATCTCTAAGCTCTACTACCAAAGTACAAATGAGGGGGGATGCCCCTTTATATAGATGGCCAAGTCCAACGGACAGCTTAGATTACAATTGGCTAGATGGCCCAAATTATGCCACCTTAGCCCTAACAAGATTCACCCTAAAAACCGCCACCAAGAGGAGTGGGGTAATAAATGAGCCATTAATGTCCATCATCTTCTAGAAGATTCCTATTTTGAAATGCATTCATACTGTTCTTGTTCTTGACTACAAACTTGATCAAACAACTTTAACTTCTGGCATGGCATGCACGTTCTCATTTTGAAATTCCAAGACTGCAACCTCATTCTTCTGCTTGATGATGATTTTCCTCTTTAATGTTGTTCTTCAAGCTTGAAGTACTTGAGGATCATTTCTACCCTTTGGGCCTTCATCTTTTCCACTCCTGGACTTGATCATTTTTTTTCCTGCAACCCACTTGCCTACGTTGGGTGCACATTGGGTCTTTGAGGAGAGACTCCAACACTTAGCCATTTCTTGCAACTTTTCTTCTTTCATGTTTTGGGTGCAACCGAGATCTCGTGGAAGAGCTCGAAACTCATAATTTTATCTCCCTACGAAGGCTATAATATCATCGTGCTTCATCACTTCAAGTCATCGTGCTCTGGCCTCGACATTCATCCTGCAAAACAAGCAAGGAGAAGAGCATCAAAACACTTCATAATATAAATTCACTTTACTTACCTGATTTTCATGCTCCTATCTTTTAGGTTTGAGTGATCTCTAGCCAACTTTGCTTTCTTCACGATTTTCAACATCTGTAGGGTAGGGCATATAACACCTGTACGTCATATTTCAATGCCTTAGACAAATTTTCAACTTCTTCAAGGGCGTATTTTTTTTTTTAAATTATCTTTTAAAAGTGTTAGCTTCAACTGCATCTTCTTCACTTTTCCGGCTGAGGCATTCACTCTGACATTTCATCCAACTCTAGCTTGAGCAAAAATTTTTCATCAGGAATTTGATCAAAAATTATCTAGGCATCCAACTTCAAATTCATTCGCCAAGGCATGTTTATGTCCACAACACATTTTATTCCTTGCCTTAGAATTTTTTTAAAATTTTCCCCTTAGAAAATTCATTGTTTAAGTGCCCATAAAAAAATCTCCATCCTGAAGGCCTTGGAAAAGTGTGGAAGACCTTAAAATCCATTCCTCATCGTAGACGTCCGATACCCAGAAGAAAATTCCCTTCAGAAAGCATCGAATTCATGTGTCTCCAAACGAAGGGGTACATTTAATTTTTTGAATTTTCAAACCTTAGAAAAATATTTTCTATCAAATTTATTTCCATTTTTCATCTCCAGGGATATTTTCTTTGCTCTGCCTTGCGCATTTAGGAGGCGATACTTTAAGTTTTCACACTTAGGAAATATCAAAATTTCCCCTCAACTCTTAGGCGCACATGACCTCTTGAACTTCAAATTTCAAGTACTTAGAAAATTTACCTATCATCTCCTTCCTCAAGGGTGCAAATAAGGGTGTCTACTCCAAGTTTTGAACACTTAAAAACTTTTCTTTCCTCCATTCCTTGCTTGGGCGCATTTAGGGTGTCCAACTTCAAGCTTAAATTTTCAACTCACTTCAGCTTGTTAAGGTGGATTTCGGGAGGTGTTCTTCTGACTGCTCATGATGTCTCCAGCTTGCCCTAGTTTTCTATTTTTAGAAAGTTTTGCATTCTTCGTGTTTCAAGCTAAGTTCTGGCTCCGGAAGGCTTGATTTTTGCTTTGCTTCAATCATCGTGATGTGACTGAGTTATTGACACCTGATGCTTGCATGCCCTTTCTATTTTTAGTAACTTGCTAAAAATAGTAACTGTTTGATTTTGGAATCTCTGCAACTTCGTTTGGTCTAAAATTTGAGCCATGGGGTCCTCATCACTTATTTGACCTATTCATACCAATGCCTCATGCTGACCTACTCTTTTTGGCATTTTTTGGAGGGGGTTTACTATTTATAGCCACTGCCTGTTTTTGAGACCTCCACAACTCCGTTTGACTTAAAATTTGAATGACGTGGTCCTCATCGAGCAACTTGCCCATTCACAGTGGCGCCTAGTGCTGATTTACTATTTTTAGCCAGTTTCTAGAATTCCTTACTATAAATAGTAAGTGCTCTAATTGCCCTCAAATTTTACAGGTGGATAGCTTGAAAGATGCTGATCGCAGCGAGATACACCGGTTTTTGAAAATTCTCTCATTTTACCCCTCTTTTTGGGTCTGGAAGTTGGAAACCCTAATTTGACTTGCATGTATATCAAATGATCTCCGTTTGACCTCGTTTCTGCTTCATGTCAATTAGTTTGTGATTCTAGAGTGCTGGGAGGTGGCTGCCAGAGTAGATCTGCTAAAAATAGTAAGTTGCTAAAATAGTGATCAACCAGCTTTGCATGTCACACCATTGCGAAGCTCTTGAAAAACCCATAAGGAATATGCTGACATGCAAAGAAAACCCTGACATGCAAACCCTAATAATAGCCTCTAAAGGTTGAATTTCGAAAGTCATTATCTCACTTTGCATGTTATATCGTCGCAAAGGTCTCTGAAAACCCAAAAAGAATCTCTAGACATGCATTGAAGAACTTCACATATAAACCCTAAAATTTGCTCCGGAAGCTGAATTGCTAAAAATAGAAAGTTGTCTGTTTCAACTCAAAATTTGTAGATGAGTAGCTTGACATGTTATGGGTGCAGTGTAGCGATCGGAATTTTAAAAGTGCTGAAAGAACGTCCCAAATCTAGCACTTACTAAAAATAGTAAGTTGTCAGAATTCATTGAAATTTTGTTGGGGACCTGCTGGAAGCATATTGACTGCAACGTTAGTCTCAGATTTCAACTTACTCCATTTGACCTCAAATTGGCTGGAAAACTCAAAACCCTAGTTTTATAGACTTACCCAAAATCTCACATTTAAGCTCAAAGGCGGGCACATACCTGGAAAGGAAGACAACAAAAGAGAGAGAGAGAGAGAGATAGAGAGAGAGACAACCAAATCCAAAAGACGAGGAATAGAACAAAAATTAGGGGTGCCCATTTGAATGGGGTGATGTGTGAAAAGGTCACAACAGGTCATTGGCTTAGTTGGTTGTCATGTTGAGTTGATTGTCTCATGATTTCAGTCATTTATTGCAGCCATATAGCATATTTATACTTGTTAGTATCATTTGTATTGAGCTTCATTGTAATACTGACTTGGTAGTGCCATTTAGTAATCTTGCTCTTTTTGGTTTGATACTAACCCCATTGAATAAGTGGTATTCATGTTGAATAAGTGGATGACTCTTTGGATTTCACGTTATGCCCATTGAATAAGCGGATGTTTTCTTTCATGTTGAGCTATACATCTCACTACATAAGTGGTTTTGGATGGCTAGCCGCTTGATGCTTTCATTTCCTACAATTTGTAATTCCCACTAAATAAGTGGGATGTTTCCTTACATTTCAAGATTTCATACTCACCCCACTAAACAAGTGGTTCATTTCAATAGTGTAGCATTGCAACCTTGCCATAGTATGCTCTCACCATGCCCACATTGAGATCTAGGTGATCAAAAAGTGGAAGGAAGTGTACTTAAGTTGATTATCTTGATTATTGGCTAACGCATTATAACCTTACCACCGTATGCTCTCACCTTGCCCACATTGGGATCTAGGTGATGAGAAAGTGGAAGGAAGATTACTTCAATTGATCATCTTTGATTATTGGCTAATGCTAACAAGTTGTGAAATTTTTAAAAAAATTAAGGGTGGATTATTACATACACATACCACAAGTACAATAGTGACTAGCTCATATGCACATCACAAGTACAATGGTGATTGGATCATATACACATCACAAGTACAATGGTGATTAGCTCTGTGAAAATCCACACAATACATCACATGTTCACATAAGGAACAATTGGTAAAATGGAAATGGATGCAACCTATTGTTACATTGCTGGTTGTCGTTGCACCAAAAGATCGACCTATTAATGCCCAATACAACCACTAGATTTATACAAGATCCATAGGAGGTGGTTAAGCCATGTCATGAACCCAAGTGTCATGTTGCACAAGGAAGACCAAGGGACACACCATCTTGCAACAATCCCCCTCCAATGCAAGTGAGGGGTTCGAACCTGTGACCTCAACTCATATACCAATTGTTGCATTGGTGGTTGTGGTTGCACCAAAGGATCAACTTGTTAATGCCTGATACAACCGCCAGGTTTATACAAGATCCACAGGAGGCAGTTAAGCCATGTTAAAAATCCAAGCACTACATTGCACAAAGAAGACCAAGGGACACACCATCTTGCAACACCTATTGCATGCATCATCCCACTACCTGATTCACAATCACATATGCCCATCGGTAGATCTCACTAGGAAAAGGAATGTTGGTGCATCCATACTATATCGTGGGTCCCATCCTTTTCTCAAGCAACCTATGCTACTTGGTGTCATCACTAGAAAGGGCATCGATAACAAGGTACATGAAAACCAAGACCATTTACCCAATGAGTGACTAACATATACACAATGAATGACTAACACATCCACAATGGTCGACTAACACCTATCCATAGTGTATCCTAGATAGAAAAAAGGAACATTGATGCATTGCACACTACACTGTGGATCCATCCTTTTTCTCAATCATCTACACCATCAGACAACTAGGAAGATAATTCACTACATCCTGTACTACATTGGGGGTCTTTCCTCAACCCAAATATTTCCACAAGTAGAAAACCTACCATAGCATGGTGGATTCCAACTTCAATCACCTATAGGCCATTGGCAATAAGTCTATCCACCAAGGAAGAAGTAGCTTCCAACATATACCACCTTGTGACCTTAGTGATATTGTTAGCTATCTTCTTCACATCCTAGGTAACACTTGACATTGGTCACTCTTGTGCTATAAGTGACTACCAATGAACCCTCTTGATATAACAATTAGCTCCAATTACATTACCTGACAATAGAGTAACTACCCATGCAAACGTTACTATATCATAACCAAGGTATCCCTTAGCAACCTTCACCTTTGTGAACCAAGTGAATGCTAGCTAATCCCTAACAATAGCCCAAATATTGATCATTGGAACGGTCCAATGACTACCTGTCACTAATCAAATATCTCGAAGGTTCACACTTGGGTTATCTTTAGCTCAAGACTTGTACAAAAAGATTCAAAAGTATTGGAGTATATCACAATCAAATGATTCAAGAACCTATACATAGAGTCCTCTAGGTCTTGATTTGAATTTCAAAAACACATAAGAATCATATTGAACTAACACAAGATGGCCTTTACTCACATGTACATATAATCAATTACCAACTATAAAGTAATCAAATAAGTTAGGAACAACCCCAACCCTTGGGGTTATCCCCCTAAACCCTCCCCCTACAAATTTGAGGTCATAGGGGAATCCTTCACCCGAGGATTGCCTACATACCCACTTCCAAATGGGATTGAAGTCACATGTAATTCTCCTCACAAGTTCTCTCAAAGGATGCATACATAGGTTCCCCCATAATCAAGGTTTGATTAATATTTACCCTCAATTAATACAGTTAATAGTAGTTAGAAAATCATAACTAAGTTCACAATTCACCAACCCATACTATCACTTCTCTTCAAGGATATCAAGATCTTGAATCAACTCCACCCATTATAATTCATAACTACCAACTTGAACATCCAAAGTTTTGTCTTATCAATATAGGGGCTAGGATTATTACTTAACATGAAATCATCTTAGTTCACACAAACCCATAGGAAAGCACTTCCATTTGAAATTCATATAATAGATTCAATTTTGAGGTTCTTATACTCAAGGGGTCTATAGATATCTTGTAGTCATATAAAATCATTTATCCTCGAATCCAAAGTGGGTTACCAAGAGTATCAACTTGCAACATTAAAAATATGTTTAGTACAATGTGGTTCTAGTGCCAGTAAAAAATGTTATCATCACTTACATTATTATGCAACCATAATCCAAAACTCATATTAGGTAATCGTGTTCCTAATTCATAATATATGAAGAGGTCTATACATTTATATTTTTAACCCACCTCATTCCATGTAAAATATTAAGGTAAGAATATATGTCACCTCTCCTTTGTATAGTTAAAAGCTCAAACCTTTGGAAAGTGAAATAATTTAGACTTGAAGGATTATCCTATAATAATATAAAGATGGAATGGTTTAGATAGATAGTAAACCCAAATTATTAGGAAACTAATAAACTTCATTTGATAACCATCATGACCACACTTCCCATTTTATTGAGTTGATAGGGTTTCAACTTCTAAATTTTGAGCAGTTTGCATATTACTAAATCTTAACTTATCTATATTCATACACTTTGACAATAGTAGTCATACACATAAGAATTAACTTAATATCTAGTTTAATAACATCTATTAATTAATTATAGACCTTACTCTTTATTTGAGTCCTTCATTATCTTAAAAAGTATGGAATACAAAACAAGGGCATAAGTGCTAAAATACATGTATCCAAGATGAAGGTGAGGTCATCAAGTTTATACCATTGTGATGATCTTGATGGGGTGTGGAAATTTACAAGTTTTACTTGATAGTTTATCAATATTCATTAGTTTAAAGTTCAAGACTTGGTTTAGAGTTCTCCAAAGGTGCATAATCATTCTCTCATTTTCTACATTCATACACTAATAATAGGGAACCTAGAATAAACATGAACGATAACCTTGAAGTACAACCATAGTGTGCTATGTGTAAAATACCATATTTTTCTCCTAGTAAATTTTTAATCATTATGATCAACATTGGCATATTAATGTTTCTCCATTTTATGATGACTATAAATTTACTTAGTTTCCATCCTAACCAATCCCTATTGTTGATGTGATTTTTGTGACCAACACCAAACAGTAGAATAAAGTATCCAATGGCTACTCCATTCTCTCTTGATCAAATTATTCTGTATGCTAAGATTGTGAGAGAGATCATACGTTCAACTCCAAGGTTCCTTCAATGCAGTAGAGTACACTTAGTTGGTTTGTTGTGATATGCTATTTTCACGAGGGGACTTACGCAATTGTTCAATCAGCAAACAATAGACAACAGGTTAAAGGGGATTTCACACAGTTTGAATGATTTGGTAGGTGAGTGCAAGTTTCCTACTACTAACCAAAAATATACTGAATTGAATGGCTGCAGGGATTAGAAAATTTATGTCCTATCTAAGAGCAGGATGTGGGATCAACTTCAACAAGCTTCAACCATACTTTGCTTCACCTCGTGTTGGAAAACCTCTACAAAGTCGATGTAATCTTCAAAGGAGTAGCGAGAAGTGTTCAAATCACAATTTAGCATAAGGACACCATCACGACGACACATGTAAAAATGTGAATCATAATAGAAGTTAAGCTTAGAAAGTATTTTAGTCGGCCACACAAGGAAAACTTACCATCAACAAGCTCGCTAGTGGTATGGATTAAACGAAGTTGCTTTGATCAAACACCACAATCCACAACTAACTACGTGCATGAAAATGAAAATTACTCTACTTTAAGTCCTACTTGAAGTAGAAGGACGAAGAAACCTTGCTAGCTACTCACAACAAAAGATGAGATCATCATCAATGAAAACTCTTTTTATTGAGAGAGTGTTCATAACAATTTATTACAAAGTTTTCAAAGGAAAAACTTTCCTTCTTCTTCAAACTAATGCTAAGCTATCTCTCTACTCTATCAGAATGTCTACTATTTCTGTCTATCTATGATCTAATATAACTTCATACAAATGAGGGAGGATGCCCCTTTTATAGCTAGCCAATTCCAATGGACGACTCAGATTACAATCAGATGGATGGCCCAAATCGTGCCACCTCAACCCTAACCCTAAAAAGAGGAGTGGAGTAATAAATGAACCACTCTCCCAAAATAGCAGAAGTAATTAATGCCCACTATCAATCATCCAGAAGGTCATCATATAGAAAGGTGTTTCCATTCTCCTTCTTGGCTGCAAAATAAATGAACCTAGTCAGCACAACTTCAACCTCTTGAACTGAGATAGGCGGGATATGATCAAGCTGAAACTCCAACACTATAACTACCTTCCCATGTCGAGTGCAAGAATTTCTCCAAGCAACTAAAGCATCCTGACTGTTCTGGATAATGCTAGAGAAAGTTAAGGTGTTATCAAAGTCATCTTGAAAAAAAGTCTTCACCTCTGAAAAGAAAGGCAGCAATCTACTCTTCAAACCATCAGCAATCACCTCCTCAGAAGTCAGCCTCCTAGCAAAGATAGCCTCCAATGTGTTCAGGACTCCATCAAGAATGTTCACCATGGCCTTTCTGACCCTGGCCGAATCTGCCTGTGCTGCATCAAAGAATCCTTGACCTATGACATGTAAAGAATACCAACCAGTGAAGTCATATCTATCACCCTCCTGTATCACGCCTCCCTCAACCAAAGTCTATAAGGGAATATACATCAAAGCTTCTAAGCGAAGGACAAGCTTGGTCTAATAGATATGAGCATCACCCCAAGCTTGATTAACTGCATCCATCCGCACCATAATGTCGGAAGCCTACTAATAAGAATGAGCAAGATCCTCCATAAACTTTTATGTCTCAGCACGAACACTAGCAACCCACTTATCCGCCTCCTGTGCCATCTTCCTCAAGTCTTCCAAGTCATTGACAAACTCTCTAGGAAACTCGGTTGGGAGCTCAATTGTAGGATTTCTTGCCCACAAGGATGAGACAAGTGTTGTATGTAACCAATCAATATCTTGTGCTCCTTCAATTTCTTGGGTATGTGCAGGATCATGATGGGCCAAAAAGTGGCAATATTAAGGGTATTTGTAGGGTATGTGGCTGACGACTTTTTTTTTATCCAAAATTAATGAAACGAAAAGGGTTTTTAAAGGAGATTCTCAGCTTTCTACCAATATAAATTATGATTTACTTTGAATTTAATAAATAATTATTATTCATTTTCTATTCGAATTACAACTAAAGTCCTAATTGATAGGCTGATTGAAAAACATCTATAACTTTCAAACATTATCACATTTTTTGAATCCAAAACATGCATCACATTCTATGCTTCGTATAATATAGGATTAAAAAAAAAATTGAATTTCATGAAGTTTTGACCAAGTTAAGGTGGTTAGACGTACGAGTTTTTATATTTTTAAAAGCTGTAATAAAAAATCATAATTAATTATTTACTTGGAAAAAAATTACAAAAAAATATGCATCACATCGGGACATGAGTCCTCTACTTATATCTAAAATAAAAAATATTATCATTTTATTGTGGTTAGGGTGGTCAGACAAACACCTACTTCTTATTTTTTCCCTGAAATTTAAGTACCTGCATTGAAATTTCAAATTTTCACCAAATAGATTTTGTTTTAAATTCAAAAATAAACCTATTAGTTTAGAAACTACATTCAATTTTCTACAAATTCTATTCTTACATATTTTTGAAATAATATAGATAACTTATTCAAATTTTTATGTCAAGTTGCCTAATTCTGATTTTTTTGAATTTTTTGCCACTTAAGGGCCTATTTTTTCCATGATGATCCTGCACATACCCTCTTATATTTTCCTTCAGTTTGGAGCAACTTGTCCTTGAGTGCCTGGTAGGAGTTATCACACTTCTCAATTATTTGTGCTCTAGTGGGGTGACCTAACTCCATGGTGGTGATCACATAATTCTCCGGACCGGCCTCATCTCAATCACACTCGATCCTTGGTACAACCATGTGAAGGTGTGAGAGCCATATTAATCTAGTGAAATCTTTGAAAACTTCCTAGCTCTCTTCTTTGTTGGAGGCGCACTAATCGTACTCAGGAATTCCTCCATCTCAACTGTTGGATCAGTTTCTTCAACGGGGCTCCTCCTCATCTTGTCTTTGAGCCAATCTGGTACTACCTGTTGCAGGTCAAAAATAATAAATGGATGCTCATTAATTAATTATTCTTCACAAACCTCTTCTCTAACTTCATCTTGATGAGGTTCATCAACTTCTACAACTGAGTATCTCCTGAACCTTGGGCCTCCTGCCCTGTAGCAGTGTCATCCTCTAATGTCACCTCAATCTCACACTGGAAGTGAGTATCTATGGTCATTTCTTCATCCTCTTCTTGCTGGTTACCTCTGATAGGTGCATTGACACTCTAGCCAACAGATTCCCTTCACAGTAGCTAATTTGCCTCCTATAATTCCTATTCTTCATTCAACATTTCCTTCTGATCTGCAAATAGTGAGACCTCTTGTATACTTGGAGAATGGGTCTCTAATGGCATAGGTGATGCCACCTCGACTCTTAGAGGTTCTGGCTAGACTGGTTCCTCTCTTCATGGATTTGGATCTCAAGCAACCTGCTTCTTCTTTTTGATAGTTGGCGGCCTGTGATCTCCCATTAAATTATAAGTAAGAGGGATTGATTTTCTCTTAAGCCTATTTACATGCCTCTTGACCCATCCTCTTGTGAACATCAAAAATGGCATGCAAAGTGTATCCAAATTTGTAACCTCGAGGTCAGACCAATCTAGAAGTGGGAGTGGCATCATCCTTCCTGTCTCATAATTAGCCTGCATAACGTTCACATCTTCATCAACCTGGTTTGGCATTGGAACAATCTCACATTCCCTAATCATGTTCAAAGGTATTATGGAAAACATTCTTCTCCTTATCTCAACTTCATCTGGCACACTTGCCCAAAAGTCCTTGATGTGTGCCTTATGTTTGAATTCCTCTAACATTATCCATTTGATATTCTTATGAGGATTATAATGCTATCTACTGGTATGTTAAAAGGTTGAAAAACTGAAGCTCATTTTCAGCTTCTTTGGCTACCTATAGTGAAGGACAAACTTCATCTAAATTTCCCAAGATGATCGGGAAGTCAAGTTCTCCTTTCTTCTTCTTCTTCTAAATCTTTTCATAGGAAATGAGTTGCCTAGATATTTCCAACATCAAAATCATGTTTGTAGGGTACCTAGGCAATCTATAAGCATATGATGAGAACCCTTGCAACCTGATGTAAGTGAATTTTGGAAATTGGATAAACCAACATCCGTACCTCTCTATCAACTCCTGAGCCTCCTTTGATATTTTGTGATGAGCCCTTTGCTGAAGTGACCTTGTTATATGCATTTTGAAGGCATCATTGACTCTCTTGTAGTGAGATGTGCTCATCAAGTGCAGCTGCAAATAGGCCTCATGAATCTTGAATTGTTGAGAGCCACACCCAATCGGTTCCTTGTATGATATTCCTCTATACTTTTCCATACGAGCCAACATGCAAATGATGTATGAGCCCATGTAAAATGTCTTTGCTCTCCTCAAACTCCTGAGCTATTCATGTAAGTTATTGCTAATCATCACTGCCCAGTCAATGTGCTCCTTGCCTTCCAACACGAGATTTATGTAGTAAAACATCCAAGGCTCAAAGATGAACGCCTAGGGACACCTCTGACTCTGCTGAGCATCATGATTAAGTCACAATATTCCTACTTCAAATCATCTGAGATTATCTATTTTGGTAGCTTCGTGCGAGTTGGCTTGGGCTTATTCATCAAACGAGAGTTTATAATATCAACACATCTTTCAAATATCGAAGCATACATCTGCTCAACTCATTCTCTTATCTTGTAAATCATCTTCTCATGTGTGGGAATTCCAAATGCCTCCCCAATGGCCTGTAGCATGAGGTTGGCGAGCAGCCTACCATCTGCTGAAGTGATAGTCCTTCGCTCTAAGTTGTAATAGTTAGCACACTCCATGATAAACTTTGGGCACTAAATTACTGGTGGAAAACTAGCAGCTGCATAAAGTCCACTTTTGACAATATTGTGTGAAGTGATTGATGGACGATGGCCTCCACTCCCCATCATTCGGCTTTTGAAAGCTTCCAAATTGAAAGAGCCTAAATTTGTGTCACTCAACTTGCCCAACTTTGAAGAGAACTTTGACTAAAATTTGACTCTGGAAGGAAGGACTTGCTTAGGTTCTTGATCACAGCCTGTCTTGATGCATTTTCCATGCTGGATTCAACATTATTCTCCTTGCTAGCCACCCTTCTATCTACTTCAGCCATCCTACAAAAATGAAAGATAGTCATTAGAAATTTAACTTAGAAAAATAAAATCACATCGAGGTTACCAGCAGATAGAGCGAATTGAAAAGCTTCAGCACTAAATTTCAACTTCAAACCTCAACACCCCCTTTCAGCAACTTCGAATTCTCAATACTTAGAAAATTTTCCCTGTAGCAATACAACTTCAATACTTAGAAGAAATTCGGCTCAAGCTCACTTCAACCACCTTAGACTTCTTCAAACTTGCACTCACAGCCGTGAGAAAAAGATGAAATCCTTCACAACACCTAGAAATTTTCTCCAACAGTAGCACAACTTTCAACACTTAGAAGGGGTTCAACCAGCTCAGCTTACTTCAACAATTCCCTAACTTTGAATTTCTCCCCACTTTCCAAGTTTCAACTTGCTCTCAACAATTGATGAAGAAAATGAAAATCATCTCAATTCTTATAGCTAAGTCAATTTTTAGAAGGAAGCTAATTTTGGTCAAGTCATTAAGTTTCCACTCCACTTTCATAATCTAAATTTCCCTCCTCTAGTAGCTGGAACACTTGGCATCTGGTGTCTGGAATATTTGACCTTCTAGAACTTCAAAAATTTGTCTTCACTGGTCTAGGCGTACTTCATCCCATTAGCCATTTGAAATTACTTTTCGAAAATATTAACTCAAATGGCTCCATTAAAAAAAAAAGTTCATTTCGTCGGCTGAGGCCTTGATTCTTTTATTTTATCCATCTCGGGCATGGGAAAATTGTTTTCATGAAAAATTTAATCAAAAATTATCTAGGCATCTGGATTCAATTTCACAAGTCAAGGCATGCTTATTTTCAACAACATTTCTTTCCTTGCCTTAGGAAAATTTTAATTTTTTTACCTAGAAAATTTCAATAGTCAGGTGCTCGAGTAAAATATCCATCTTAAAATCTCTAGAAAGACATGAAGAATTTCAAAATCATCTCTTGGATGAAGATATCCAATACCCAAAAGAAAATTCCCCTCAGAAAATGCCAAATTCATGTGTATCACTATGAAGGGGTACATTTAATTTTTGAATTTTATACCTTAGGAAAATATTTCATCATCAAAGTTTATCTTCACTCTTCCTCCTTTGGGCATAGTTATTCTTCTGCCTTGCCTTGAAAAATTTTATCTGCTTGATGAAGTTGAGGCGCATTCTTGGGGTGGTCAAGGAATTTCCACGCCTTAGAAAATTTTAATTATTCATCACTTCCCTAGGAGGGCACATTTACAAGGGTCCACATGAATTTTCTTTCCTTAGAAAAAATTTTAAGCATCAATCTTCTGCATGGCGCATATCAAGTGTGGAGGAGAAAAAAATTTACACTTAGAAACTTTTCTCCATTTCTCCTCAAGGTGGGCGCACTTCACTAGGGGAGGTGGAATTTTTAACACCTTAAAAATTTTCTTGTTTCTCCTCCAAGTTGGGTGCATTCTCAAGGGCCCATAGGAATTTTCCCACACTTTGTATATTTTCAACTTACCCAACTCCACCTTGGGCGCATATTAGGGGTGGAGGAGGAAAATTTTATACATAGAAACTTTTTCTCACCTTACCTCATAATGGGCACATTTGACTAGTGATGAAGGAATTTGCAATGCCTAGAAATATTTTACTACCCTCCATCTTGACTTGGCACATTTGAGTGGGGTAGAACGAACTTTTTACTTAGAAACTTTTTAAAGCCACCACCTTCAACAACATGGGTGCACTTAGGGGGTCTAAGAGGAACTTGTAATGCCTTAGAAATTTTCTTTACCCTTTCTCATGGTTGGGCGCATTTCACTAGGGGAGGTGGAATTCTAATGCCTTCGAAACTTTTTCTACGTCCTCCCATGCAAGGTGGGTGCATTTCAAGGGCCCTGCAGGAATTTTCCAACACTTAGTATATTTTTCCCATCTTCTCTCAAGGTTGGGCGCATATGAGGGGTTGAGCAAGAACTTTCGTACTTAGAAAATTCTTCATCCTCTTGGAGGCACACTTAGTTGGGTGAGGAGGAATTCTTCATGACTTAAGAAATTTTTTCAAAGACCTTTCCTTGATGAGGGAGCATTTGGAGGCTAGAGTAGGAATTTCAAGACTTAGAAAACTTTTCCTTAGCCTCCCTTCAGACTGGGCACATTCAAGGGGTCTTCAAGGAATTCCTCATACGCAGGTGTTTTTCTCCAAGCCAGTATCTTGAGGGTGCATTTGAGGGGTCATGCAGGAATTTTCCAAGACTTGGCCACTTTTCCAGCTTGCTTAGCCTTGTTTTACTATATTTAGTAAGCCTCTGGTTTTCATACTTTTGTAGCTTGGATTGATTTGGAATTTACACCACAGGGTCCTCATGATCTAATTTACTCGTTCACATTGCCATCTTTGTCGACCTGCTATTTATAGCATATTTCTAGAGACGATTTACTATTTATAGCAATTGCTTGATTTCAGGACTTTTGCAACTTTGTTTGACGTGGAATTTGTTCCATGGGGCCCTCATGGGTTGACTAACTTGTTCACTACCTGCTATTTATAGCCTGTTTGAGAAGTGACTTAGTATAAATAGTAAGTGCTCAAATTGCCTTCAAATTTTACCAGTGGATTGCTTGAAAGATACTAATCACAATGGGATACATAAGTTTTTGAAGATTTTGGTGTTTGAACACTCATTTTAGGTCCCGAAGCTAGAAACCCCAATTTGACTTGCATGTTGATCAAATGATTTCTGTTTGACCTCATTTCTGTTGCATTTTGCTTTATTCGTGACACTGAAGTGCTGGGCAACTACTAGAGTGATCCTGCTAAAAATAGTAAGTATCTAGAAATGCGACCAATCAACTGCCGATGAGTTTGCAAGTCACACTCATTGCGAAGCTTTCAGAAAACCTAGGAAGATTATGCAAACATGCGCTGAGAAATCCTGCATGCAAACCCTAAAAATAGCCTCTGAAGCCTAAATCATTGAAAGTCATCATCCTGTTTTGCATGTTATATCATCGTGAAGGTCTCAAAAAACCCACAAAGAATCTCTAGACATGCATCTGAAAGTCCAACATGCAAACCCTAAAAATGGCTCCTGAAGGTGATACTTGCTAAAAATAGATAGTTGTCTGTTTGCACTCAAATTTTGTAGGTGAGGAGTTCTAAGGGTTCTAAGTGCAGTGAAGTTGTCAGAATTTGAAAATCCCAAGAAAATAGGCCCCAAATTGGCACTTACTAAAAATAGCAAGTTGTCAAAATTCTGTGAAAATTCAGTGGAAGCCTACTTGAAGCATCCTAACAACAGTGCTAAGCTCAAAATTCAATTAGCCAACTCAATTTGACCTCAAAGTAGCCTGAAGATTCTAAACCCTAATTCTTCAGAAAGCCCTCCAGACTAAGCCAAAATTCAAATCTAGGTCAAATGGCAAGTACATCGCCAGACAGAAAGAACCGACAAAGAGAGACAAACCAAAAACCAAAGCTAAAAGACCCGAATGGAGCAAAAATTAGGGGTCCCCATTTTGAATGGGGTGATGTGTGAAAAGGTCACAACACCTTCTCATGATCCCAATGGAAGTATTACAAATATTGTTCATACAACCAGAATCAACATGTGCTACCTTAATAATGCTATTCATAAAAAATCATGACCTACTTGCCTTTAATATATTTTATCACAATCTTCTACAAACTTAAACTTTTCTTATTAAATATTGGTGAAATCCTAAACCAAGCACTCACAACCATTATAAAGGGCTATGGTGAAATTACTGAGCATAATTAAAGAATGACATACAATGATTATCTCAATATTATCTTGGTGAAATTTCTTCCTTTATTCCAGACATCTTTTAAACTTATGATCTCATGCATGTTCTTTCTACATCTAGTTGATTGTAGGCTACAACCCATATATATTTGCTACTAACAAGATGAAACGAAATTGGTCTATATTGATACTATAAATTGCTTTTGGTATAGAAAGCCATCAAATAAGTCCCCTAGTACTTAATTACCATACACATAGAAAAATACATAAACCACAATGATTCCGGTGTAAAAGATGTGTATATCATAGGTAGTTGGGGTTTCAATCAGATTTTTCTATCATGTTTTCAAATTTAAAATGAGCTCCAATTTTTTTTCTATGTACGTTAGGATACATAGTAAAGACTAAAGACAACATCAATTGATAGTTTCCACAACAATGTGACCAAAACCAGAAACCACACAAACAATGATGTCGATTCCCATAAATGTATAGATTAATCTGTCATATGTTTAATCATTTTATATAGAGTCAATACTATATTATAGTATGATAATATTATCCCTAGCTAAGGATCAATGGCCAATTAGAGGTGTAGAAGGAATAGAGAGTAGGTGAGCTGAGTTGTTTAGAGGTGATTTGGGCCTGACAAGGGTTTGATTTTCATGCTAACAAAAAAAAACATTCCTACCCTAGGTTGCAACATCTATAGGAAGGTGTGTTAACAATATTTGCTTGATTTTAAACATGATGACAATAATATAAAACAACTAGAAGAAAAGGATCAACCTGGAATAATGGCATCCATAGCCCTAGCATTTGTAATGGCGAGTTAATTTTCCTTTTCATTGTCACCCTTCAGACTTTTCTTCCTCCCATCTTCCATCCAACTCATCTCTCCTATAGTCATTCCCTTCTATGCCCTTTCTCCCTCTCTCTTTTCCACATGATTTCCTACATTCTCTGCCTTCCTCTCTATTGTCCCTCCAAAATAGCACGTGTCTCTAGATGAAGGGGTTGTGGGGTTTTAAAGACACTACCAAGTGCCTCTTTTTCAAAAAAACTTGCATAATTCCGCCGTCCATGGACACGTGTCATGCTCATTAATGGCATGGACCTTTTTAGTCAATCATGTGCCCTCACCTCTTTATTGTGACTATCTCCTGGCCTAATCTTTCTTCCCACACATTTTGGCGAAATCCATTTGTCCTTTTAAGATTTGATGGATGACCATGCCTCTTAATGGAATTGTCGGCCTCCCCTTCCTCTAGTTTCTAGACTTCAACTACGGGGATGCGACAAATGAGCTACATGGAGCTAGCTATTTTTCAAGACTCAAAGATTGACATTTGATCTGGTTATGACTAGAGCTCAGGTTGACTTCAAGATAAAAAAACAACTACATTTTAGACTCACCAAAGGGCAATTTGGCAATGAGTGCAAATAGGATGAATAATCAAGCTTTGGGGATAAAGTTCTTTAATGGGGAGGGCATGTCATGTACTCACATTTTAAGCATGTAGTTACAACCCCTAATATTAATTATTATATAATTAATGTTTCATCTTCCTAGGAAGAATGAAGAGTAGAATGATAAGTAGACATGGACTAATTAAGGCTTTTTCCCCATAGAATACATAGTGATGGAAAGCCCTAAAAGATATATCTCTTATTATTTATCAAACATATTTGTTAATAGAATACTTTCATTTCTTTGAAATAGAACATTACAATAACAAAATGTGTGATGAAAATAAATAAAATATGTGACAAATTACGTATTTACAAATATTAACAACTTAATATTACTATAATTATAATTATAATTTAATATTATAAATATAAATAATTACCATTTAAATATTATTATAATTATAATTAAATTATCATTGATAATATTATAATTATAATATAATTATTATAAAACAAACTGATATTGTTAATTGTTATTATTACAATGATAAGAAACATACACAATAAACTGAATGTGAAAGCAATTATTAAATAAATAAACAAATAGCATCAATTCCCAAAAAGCATTTACAATGCATCGATCTTACTTATCCCAGCAATCACTACATAAACCAAAAGCTACGTCTATCCAAGTTGATGCGATAGATACAAAGGACATGCCCCTTGGCCAGCGATGGGTTATGACCATTGGTCAAGCAGGGTATAAAAAGGTGATATTTCCAAAGCAGATCAGAGGAATAGAGAAACAGATGGGGAAGAGGATTATCCTAGTAAGACAGTGATGAGAAAAGCAGGCTCTACAACAGCGATACCTTAATCAGGGGAATGCTGCACTATAGAAGGCAGCGATGAATATTAAATTAGGGGAGCAGAGTCAAGTGACAGCGTAAGAGATGGGAGAAGGGAATTATAGGTAAGAATAAATGACAAACAATAAAAAGGGTAAGTTGAGTATAATTACTTGTATAAAGATATGAATTCATACAAGAATAATCATATATATAAGGGGAATGGAAAAGGATGGTTGGAAAGGAGGATTACAAAGGGAATGCAGTAAAGGGGTCTCTCCTAGATATACCACCTGGGGGGACAAGATGAGCCCACATGGGCCAGAGGGGTACTTGCCTCCACATGAGGTCTAGGGGACCCCTCATATGAATGGCATGACTCACATGAGGAGGGAGAGACCGAGATATCCTATCAACATCCTCTTTCATATGACCCATAATTGAGCAACCCCATGGTAGGTTAGTGATTGGATTAGTTAGTTCATTATGAAGCTGCTAATGTTAATTATGATATTTAATATAGAGTTACTCATGCTTAATTCCGATGTTTGATGTGAGTAATAATATTCTACTTGTTAGGTTATTTTGGTGATGGATCTCTAACTTGTTTGCAGGGACTAAATCAATTCAAGGTATCCTCTAGGGCTCATTGCTTGGAAAATTGATACTTTAGAATAGATTTGGTACAACTCCTATTAGAGACATTACAAATACTAAGAACTGCCATTGTATGAGTACTCATGTTACAGCCAGATCTGCAAGTGTAGTCTATCTAGATGAGCAGGTGCTTTTATCTTTGCATGTTTGTTTGTTCAATATTTTGTGTATTGCATTTTATGTAATCTGTTAAAGAAGAATGGTCAATTCAAAAACTGGGTTGGAAAAGGGAAAATATTAACATGAAAAAACAAGAAAAGTGGGAGATCTAATAAAGGAAAAATAGAAAATAGGTTCCTTAAGGCACGTTCCTTAGGCCATCTGGGATGGTTCTAAGGTGGAAAGAAACCATCCAAAAGGCAGAGAAAAGAAAGTGGAAGCCTTACAAGAACCCACATAAAATGCTCATTTGAATTGTTAAATTACATCACATGCTGCTGAGAGCAGTTGAGATCCTGTGAAGTTACATCAAAGGATTTATACGACACACAAGGAATTCCAGATTTAATAGGATCCGCAAGTAATTGATTTTTGTGTTACATTTGGGTTGCAATCAAGTTTGAAAATTGGCTAAATCTTCCTTGTAGAAAATTCTAATTTAGTAAATGTAAGAAGCTAAATAGCATTTGACCTTACTTGAAAGTAAATCTGTATTACTATCCTGTGCATCAAATCTGCTCTTCATTCTTCTACAACTATCCTTCATAACAAAATAATTTTTTATAAAAATATTCAATCCTATCTCTCATATATACACAATGTTTTCTAAATTGAATTAACAAAATATAATAAATTGTTTTTCCCATTGGTGAACGCCTGATGCTTGATCATGAGCCTGACAAAATGAAATCGAAACACAGATCTTGCGATCTACTGTTAAATTAAATACTAAACAGTACTATTTTTCATGTTACCTTTGAAAGAAACCAATATCTAATAAAGAGGTATATGATTGAGGTTTCTTTCCTTCAATTTTTTTTGTAATATCAGTAAAGAGAATAAATGGTGAATGAGAAATGCATTAAAATGTTTCTTCTGGTCTCAATGCAGAGCAATGATTTGTTCTCATTTTTTCTAGATGAAACAATGACGTATTCTTCTGCAATCTTCAAGGTTTGTCTTTAGTTTCCCAACATATCAGTTGCTAGGTATTATACATTATGCTTTGAAATGTATTGCTTAAATTTAGATTTCACAATAAATAATTGATCTTTCAGCACATGTCTAACAGTCACCAAATAAATTTCTTCAGAATGATCTCCACTAAAAGGTTCCACAAATATTCTGGACTGTTGTCCATAATAAAATAAAAATAATAAATGTTATATTCTACTTATGTTTGGAAATAAACTTCAGGGACCATGATATCTTATACACATATTTGGAAATGAATTTCAGGGACCAGATGAACCGCTGAAGGATGCCCAGATGCGCAAAATACACTTATTGATAGACAAAGTGAGCCAACCTGGTTATACATGTTTAGTTTCAAATAATTTCCTTTACACACTCTATGACAAACAAAATTTAATTGATAGATGCCTTAAGTGACTATTTCTATTAAATTCTATTAATTCATTTATGTTCTTCAAAGCTTTAACCAGGCTCGAATAGATGCCAGCCATGAGATACTAGACATTGGTTGTGGCTGGGGTAGTTTAGCAATAGAAGTTGTCAAGCGAACTGGATGCAAATACACAGGAATTACTCTATCGGAAGAGCAATTGAAATTTGCACAGAAGAAAGTAGAAGAGGCTTGCCTTCAGGTAGATATTTCTAAGCTACATCACATATTTACTAATCCCTGCATATGTACTTTCCTCTTTCTACAACCTTCTGTTGTTCTGTATTTGGAGAAATTGATTCTTTTTAGGCTTCACTGTTTAGGCAAAAAGAACAAGAAATAGAAAATCTCCTTGGATATTCAATATGCACACAATGCAATTTTTTCTTGTCTCATCAACCACAATTTTATCAAGGGTTGGATAACATGCACCTTACTACTTGGTTGATTATCATGCTTTGATATTCATAGTGTATACAATATATTTTACTGAAATAATGCCATCCGGCTTGAGAGTTCATTTCAAATTATATTACGATACCATCATTATCCATTGTTTGCCAATTTCCTCTTTTATATGGCTTTCTGTCTATTGAAATCTCCTATAGATCATAAATGAAATTTTATTTATGGTCCAGATATTGGTATGTAAAAATATTGGCAAATTCTTTCCTGTTTATTGGAATCCTTGTTTGATGTTGTTGTTATAGCATCGGGCTTCATACTTCCCACATTGTGCACTTATAATCAATAAATTTCATATAGCCGATGGCTATTTATTTATTGCTTTTGTTTAGTGAAGAGACGCTTCACTTGAAGAATACATATTAATTATTATGGGCCGACCTCTCCTTGACATTCGCACTATTTCATATGAGACATATCCTTTGGTGGCCGACCTTGCATCATGAAAGGGTGCGTCCTCTCCACCAAATTATATATAAGGATGATCAAGTCAAGTTCATTCAATGATCAAGCAAGTGTGAATTTCATCTTCAAGGAGATCGATATTATTTTGAGTTGCATTAAGAGTGGGGCTAATAATTTCAGCCTTGTGTTGGCCTAGATTGTAAAGCAGATTTTCTGATTCATTATAATATATGTGATATATTAGTAGTTGGGTTTTTCTCCTTCGAGAAGGAGGGTTTTCCTAGAATATATTGTTGTGTTCTTTGTTCTTGTGTTTCATTTCTGGTTATTGCAAATCTGATCTTAAAACATTAACATTTGAAACAGACCATCCCATGTCTACTGTAACTGAAATACTCCAGCTTTTAACATATATGATATTTTATTACGTGACTTGAAAATAGCCAATGCATTCTATAGGTCTAGCACCTTTAAGTTTAACCCAATATATCCACCATGCAAGCTTATTCGTAGGTTAGTCAATAACTGTTTCTATTGTAGGCCACTGTAATGACCCCGACCTCTCAGGCCAAGGTTATTATCGTTTTGCCCAGGTTTGATAATGTGTTTCTCAAACTAATTGAGTGATCTTCAAAAGCTTGATTCAAATACTGTTCTCAAAATGTTTAATATCATAGCCAACAGTACAGTGAAATGTAACTGGTATTATGAGTCCAGAGTTTGCACGCCAGAGGAACATTATATTTATATCCAACTTCTATATCAAAGCAGAGTTGCTTACGGACATAAATATGTCTCTTAGCATCAATTTTCAAGTTACACAAAAATTATTCTTCCAATCACAGATTGTTTTCTCAGAATAAGAATATTGTTTCAGAGATACACACATATTAATGTACAGAGGAATTCATTCAGACTTGATTACACAAGCTTGATCTGGTTTGCAGTTTACACAAACTGTGCAGTTCATTCAAATAGAATAACAAGTTCCAGAAATTACTAGGGATGATAATTAACTTTTAATAATCTATACTGGAACATTGAACATACCCGGCAAGTCTTCTCCCTTTTGAAACAACACATATATCTGGTTGCAGTCTTCAAATATGATCCCACGACACTAAGAAATGATGTCAGGTTTCAAGCACGGCATTTCCAGGATAAGTCAGGAAGCATCATCGAATAATATTTGTTCTGTCAATATGCAACACCACGAACAGGGGATACCACCAAATTCCAAGCACTCCAGCACGACAATATTGATCTTTCATGGCGTTCACGTATCAGTCCCCGACAAGTATGAGAAAGTTCGATACGAGAAGAGACGATACTTCATTCCCCTCCTCCTTCGGTTCAATATGAATAAAGATATCGATTTGTCTTTACGTGAGTGTCGGCCGAATGACTCCCGATAAATCAACGGCTCCGACAATAATGGATGTGATCATGCATATGCCATTTGAAACCTCGCGGCGTTGGTTTTCATCAAAAATACCAATCAATTAAAGGTGGCAATAACCGTGTATTTACAAAATGGTACACTGTGTATAAGAGCAATGACAATGATCCCATCTGCATATGTCCATTTGAAACCTCAGCTGGACGCTTGGTTTTACATCAACGGATAATACCATTCCATCAATTACCAAGGTAAGCACGTTCTTTCTTCCCTCCTTAGGAGTCTTCCACCTACCAGTCTCACATCTAAGATGGTGGGACCCCGTTCTCAATTGAGCAATTAATAGCCTCGCTTTCCCTTTAATAGTTGCACCTAAATATGGTTTTTCACCATGTTCCTTAGCTGGTTAAACTCTTTGACTGTGTATAAGAGCAATGATTTTTACAATGACAATCCCGAATCTCCTCCATAACCGTTTTCGGTGGTTATATCTCACGCAACAGTTAGAAACGTTCGGTAGCACCAATAATCTCCTCTGCCAATCAACGGTGATTGCGAACTGTATCCTCCAGTGTATAGATATCGCAGCGGCCAAAGCATGAAATATTGACCCCGGAATGCAAACCCATTAAATGCTCATTCTCCCACGCCGACGGTGGCCAAGACCAGGTTGCCTTCACTAAAGAGATCCCTGCATCTCTACAAGCTCTTCCAATCACGATCCACAAGCAGGGGATTGTGTATTGTCTTGGCCAGCATATGGAGTATTCTTCGATTCTAATGATAAATTCTCCCGTCGCCTCTGACATTCCTTCATTAGCAATACTGGCTCCAACAATAGGAACGGAAATGAAACTACGATCTGCCACGTTGGGTTTTCGTCCAAGCAATAGCGCGCAAACACTTAGAGTTTTCTTATAAAAGCAATAGTTTAGTCATTAATATTTAATAAACGGATATTTTATAATTAATTAATTAATTAATAAACTTTTTAACGTGACTGGTGGTGCGACACGCCCTTCGGTACCACGGGGGTGTGGGGGAGAGTTTTCTTATAAAAGCAATAGTTTAGTCATTAATATTTAATAAACGGATATTTTATAATTAATTAATTAATTAATAAACTTTTTAATGTGACTGGTGGTGCGACACGCCCTTCGGTACCACGGGGGTGTGGGGGACTAGAACTTGTGACCAACCTCCTGCTACAGGAAAGATTTAGCCAACCAAGCTAGGGCCCCAACTCCATAATAAAAAGTTATTTAAAGAATAAAGACAATTTAATATTTAAATAATTAATTACATCATTTTTTTAAAGCCTTATTAAAACGGGGACATCACAACCACTATATGGAATTTCTCAAATACATTTCAACATTTGGATTTTGGTGTGTTTTTTATCATCATTCTCACATAAAAAATGCTGAAAATAATGTTTATACAATGAGATACTGATTGAAAGGTAAAAATATTTTCAAGGGGATATGACACAATGAAGGATGAATTATTAAGTTGATTGTAGCCCAAATCTAATGACATGACATGAGATTCCTACATGAATTTGACATCCTTTTCAATCATGCATTTGATTTTATCTTTACAGGCAAGTTCCCTAGTGAATATGATTACTATCGAGATTGGTTTTCTTGATTAGGGGCCCCACAGGATTACCTACATATAGTGAATTGGAACTATATAGGTTATCCATGGAGACGAGGATCGGGTTTGGGGCCCATAACAGAAGGGAAAGATATTATTATCCTTACCAAGACACATGAACATGATGGTTGCAAAGTTCCAAATTTTGAAGGATACAAGAAAATTTTAGTTTGGAATAAAGGGAGTGAAACAAGAAAAGGGCATGGGGATGTAACAATTTTGATTAAAGAGAGTTGGGGTGGAATTGTAAAAGTCAAGAAAGAAGATCCGAATAAGCAATACATATGGTTGCAAATAATAGATAATGGGGTTACCTTCAGATTGGTTACTTGTTATTTTGCATCGCAAAACTCAAAGATCTATAGAAGGAGAAAATTAGATAGTGAAGATCTGTATGCCTCTTTCAAAAAAGACATTTCACTATTTAACACCTTGGGGGAAATTGTTCTGTTAGGTGACTTTAATGCAAGAACAACTAACAATCAATTTCTTTAGCTGAATAATGAAGATCGGGGAAACAACAATCCTTTATGGCTAGAAGAGGAAGAAGATCAACCATGGGAAAGAACATCACAAGATAGTAATGGGAATGTATCTCACTTTGGAGCAGAATTATTAGGGATCTGCAGCTTATATAACTTGGTTATTTGCAATGGCATGAAAGTTTGGCCAAGTTCTGGTAATATCATGTTCAAAACATATAATGGCCAAAGTGTGGTGGACTACGTAATTTGCTCAAAGTTTTATTTCTAGAGTTTTGGAGTTTGAGATTGGAGAATGTCCCCTTGAGATGAAATCTGACCATGCACAGGTCTATTTGTGAAACTTGGCATTGTCTCAAACAACCAAGACGATAAACAGGTGCACCACAAACAAAAATGAAACTTTTCTTAAAGGTAAAATAGTCATGAATCAGGAAAATTAGGGTCTCTTTAATGCTGCTTTACAACATCATTTACTTGAAATGGAGAATAACATAGGTGACAAGGCTGCCAATGGGATTGGTGGTTGTATTTGCAGCAAACTTTTGATTCCTCTAATTCATAAGGCCTTAGATGCTTGTAAAAGATCTTTCCCAAAGAAGGGGGTTGTAAACAATTTTTTGGCCAACCCATGGTATGATGAAGAGTGTAAGGCTGCCAAGAGAACTTTGAAAGAGAATGGGTTGAAAAAAGAAAACAAGAAGAATTATGAGAGAGAAGTTGGTGCAAACAAAAAAATAAAATTATGTAAACACAATAAGGAAAGAGCTAATTTCTCTTGGAAAGCACAAGCCCAAAGGTTTTTGGAGGGAGTTACAACAAAAGAGAAAACAGAATAAGAATAACATAATAGGTGTGCAATGGTTAGATTATGCAAAGTGTCTTTGTGAGAGGACCCAAGGGAAAAATTCTCCTCCCATAGTTAACACACCAATGGAGCTCTTCACGGTTGAAGATATCAAACAATGTATAAAAAATTTAGCAAATGGTAAAGCTCTGGACATAGATGGGTTGCAAGCTGAATTTTTAAAGTGGGGAGTTGAAATCCTTGGTCCCCACATCAAAAGGATGTTCAATGATGTCACTCATGATGGTTTTTTGTCGGAATGGATAACTAGTGTCATCATCCCTCTCTACAAAAGTGACGATATCAATAACCCATCTAATTGTCGCACTATTATGGTGAATCCTATTCTTGGCAAGCTTTTTGGGAGCATGTTAGAGTGTAGAATCAGTAGCTTGGCACAAAAATAAGGAAAAAGAGCAAAGGCCAGGTTGGATTTAGGCCTAAATACTCTACCATTGACCACTACATCACTCTTAGGCACCTAATTGAAAAAATATGGGACACTCAAGGTGAAGAAGTTTTTTGTTGCTTTGTTGATTTTAAAAAAGTCTTCGATATGGTGCCTAGAGGCAAACTATGGAATAGAATGGATGAACTAAGTATACCAAATGAATATAGGGCTGCAGTGCATAGAATTTATGAGTAAATTAGAGCTAAAATTAGAACAAGTGAAAGTATGTCTGAATGTTTTGGTAGTGATATTGGGGTCAAATAGGGTTGTCCTTTATCCCCCACTCTTTTTGGGCTATACATTAATAAACTAGAAGATTGGTTAAATGAAACTAGTGGGGAAGGGCGGCAGGGGGGGCGGTGTATTTAGTTGGCTGGTTATGTGGTGAAGTTGCTGCTATATGCAGGTGATCTTATCTTAGTTTCAAAAACTACCCATGGTTTGAGGGGTCTTTTGAAGGCCTTGGATCTCTTATGTCAGGAAGTTGGAATGCAAGTGAACACTACCAAGACTAAAATCATTATCTTCTCCCTAAAGAAGAAAAGGAATCAAGATAACTTGCTTTTTGAAGACAGCTCTTTGGAGATAGTGAAAGAATACAAGTACTTTGGGATTTATTTTCATTATAAGCTCAGCTAGGAGACTAGTAGAACAAAAAGGATACAAGGGGGTTGGAAAGATTCTTTCTTATTTCAAAACAAGTGCAGGAAAGTTGAACTTTGGGACTAGAAATCCAAAAAAACCCTCTTTGGTTTGTTGGTCATGCTGGTGGTTCTTTATGGCTGGAAAGTTTGGGGCAGCAGCATGTCAAAGTATAGATGGAGATAGCTAGAAAGAATCCAAAAGCACATGATCACTTGCAACCTCAAAATCAAAATCACGGTCCCTTATGAAATTATCTTGGCTGAATTGGGAACCTTACCTTTGGAGGCGTCGGCTATAACTCACTTACTAAACTACCTAAAAAAGATTGAGAACATGGATAACCACCGTTGGCCCAAAGTGGTTGCAAAGGAGGTTTTAGGCCACAGGAAGAAAACGCGGATGAAACAAAATAACAAATGGGACATCAACTTACATGATTGTCCTACACTAATGAGGAAATTAAAAATTATGTCACAAAAAAGTTAATGGCTGCCATGTGGACAAAGTAGAGTGGGCGGAAGAAAGCTCACTATGTGAAACAGGAAGGTGGACTATACCTAAGGAAGAGTGAGAGGATAGAATTTGCATGTTTTGTAGCAAAGGAGTGGTACAGACAGAATGGAATTTTATCATAGAGTGCACGACATATGAGGATATTTGTAGTCAATATGAAGGCAATTTGAAGATTGACAACCTGCACGAGCTATTTAATGAAGAACAGATCAGCAAGACTATTAGTTTTTTTTATCAAAAGTCATAGTAGAAGATCCAGCATCGAAAAGAATTTGGAGATTTTGCAGTTTTGTGGTTCTTGGTCCCTTAGACTTTTGGTCTCATGGACATCATTAAAATCCCTCATTCATTCATTCATTCATTTAAGTAAATAGCATAAATCTATATCATGTATTATATTCACAATAATGCACATTCCAAAAAGTGCCCTAAGGGGGAGGCTAGAAGCGGTAATAGAAATAAACCATAATATTGCCCAAATCACCAAGCGTCACATAACCAAGACAAAACCAGCTACAGTACCAATTCTCGAATAATAAAAAATATTAAAATTTGCTAGGTAGACTATACATTAAAATCAGCTTATACCAAGCCTTGACTCTATAGAACATAGAAATATCAATTTCCAAAACATATCATATAGTCTAGACATATTTGAACAGAAATAGAGGCACAAGGACCAAAACTAAGAACCAGTTTAAATGAAATTTGCTTTACCTGCCAACCATATCATCATCAAAGTACACATGATCAAGGCTATGGTGCACCCACTTGGACTCTAACTCTCGACAGTGTTTGCCATGGAAGTCTTGAAACTCTAACTGAGACAGTCCTTGTGGCAGCTTTACTTCTCAAGAATCTTTGTGGGATTCATTGGACACTCAGCTCAATTTGGACTGCATGACATGGCATATCACTAGCTCCAGAGATCAGAACTTTCCTTCCAGTGTCATCATAGGACAATAACTTAAATCAGAGAGAGCACACCAAGGTCATTAGACATCTAATCTTGCATGCACCATTAACATAAAGCAAGTCAAAAGCAATCGCAAAAGAGACAAGCAGACCACGATTTATAGAGCTAAAAATCTTGCAAATTTTAGTGAAAACATCTTTTTAGCAAAGAATTATTTACTATCAAAGATCTTAGCCACGATATCAACGCATGGGAGGATTCCCGGACAAAATGACCCACGCGGCAATTCAAGGCTATGCTCTAGCAACTCACTAAAAAATTCTAGGTCGCATTGCCGTAGGCATAGCTTCACGGCCATAGCTGAAAACGACCCCATTTAAAAGGCGTGAAAAGTCTTAGGATGCGTACTGCATGCTGAAATGGCATGAAACTCTCTTTGGCAAATTTTGACACCTAGGTAACCGCAATGTTATTTTTTAAGTTTATGTCAAAATAAAAATGTAATTTTCATTTTTATATTAATAAGATTACACCATTCTATTTTGTTCATTAGTCCTGACCTGACAGTGGCATCAGAGCACAGGCTCTATAATCTATCAAAATTGCTGTCACAAAACTCCCAAACGTGTTTGCAGTCACTGATAGCGCAAACCACCAAAACTTGTTAAGGAAAAATGCAGCCAAAAGGAGAATGGTTTATTATGGAAGCACATACACTGCTAAACGATTCATCACGGACGCCGCCAAAAGAATCATTTTCTATTGTTTCCAGCCGCTACAAGCTGCTTGGAAGAACACAAATAGAGGGGTCGCAGAGAATTAACCATATTGAATCACCAATTACGGTGGGCATTTCAGGAGAATTGAGGTATGAAAAATCAATTCATGATTTTCACGGGAGTAAACAACACAATTGTTCCACAAAAGCGAATTCCCGCAGCCTTTCTGGATTAACATGTGTAACGACAATAGAACAAAAGGAATGAGTTACAATCACATTTTGGAACCGTATGGGCGTAGAAATATTTGTTTTGCCTTGCTTGCAGAAAAATACTTGTATTTCCTGGTTCCTGTGGGTGAGCAATTTACTGTAAAAGAGGTAGAGGATTGAATATTGCTGTTGTTTTGTAAGATTTTTTTTATTTTCCTTCCTGCTGCAAACAGCTAACAGTCACAGATGTGTTTATATATATATATAGAGAGAGAGAATTGTGTGTAATTTTAATAATTCACAGTGCAATCTATTGTATCAGTATTGGTGAAATTCTAACTAGAAACATATGGATAGAATGGTAAAAGAAAATTTGAAAACAATTTTTTTTAATGATTTATGGTGTAATATTTGTGATGAGATATATAATCTGTAATACTAATTACAATTAAAAAAAAGAAGTATGTCAGTATAGCCCCAACTTTGATGTGAATATGTTCCCACACAGGCAAGGGTGTAAATTTGCTCCCTTCAAAATGTGAGATTTATATGTTTTTTCATTCAAAATTAGAGTTCATTCAACTAAATTAGAGTTCATTCAATTGTAGTTGAAGTTATTCAATCTTGATGTTGACGATCTTGTTGATTCTATTAATTTAATATAATGAACTTATATTATGACATTCAAGTTTGATAAATTGACATATAAATACTATTTTTAATTTGTATGGTAGATTTTTTATATACAATTATGTTGTATTATTCTTAAGTCAATTCTTATTTTTAGACAGTATATGTATATATTTGTGATTTTTATATACATAAATCTAAAACAAACCTTACCCCAAAATTTGTAATATCAGCAATATACCCAAACCAATATCTTAAATAAATTCAATTAATCAAAAATTTAATTTAAAAAATTAAAAATCATTGATAGATTCACATAAACAGAGAAGAAACTCCAATTTATTTGAAAAAATCTTGTCCATAGCTTTTCTCTTCCTGAGTTATTCCCAATTTTTTGCTGTCTGAGGAAGCATGCCTGAGTTGACCCAGAAAAAAAAGGTAATCGGATAAATGATTCGATCCCGAAAACTCCAGATTTACCGCGAGTTGTTCCCAATTTTTGCTATATTGAATTAAGTTCCACGCAATTTTCTAAGCTTTTTCCCTAGCATTCATCTTCTAAACTTTTTTATTAGTCATATACCTGAAAATGGTTACTGTCTAATATTTTTTAGCTTGTCATGGTTATATTCATTGTTGTATCTTTTTAGTAATATAGGATTCTGTGTATTTCCAGGATAAAATAACACTGCTTCTGTGTGATTATCGAGAATTACCAGGGTTTCATAAATTCAACAGAATCATATCATGGTAAGCTTCAAAGAAATAACTCTGAGCTGAACATGCTATTCATTTTATTTTTTAATTATGCCCACGCTGACTTTGCCAAGTTCGTGTTGTCTAAAGTGAGATGGTGGAACATGTTGGACACGAGTTTTTGGAGGAATTTTTCGGCAGATGTGAGTACCTGTTAGCAGAAGATGGTCTTCTTATTTTGCAGGTTGGCTTTCACAATCCTTTCTTCTTTGTATTTATTATTTTAAGTTTGATTTTCAACTCAATATTTTGCTGCAAGTACTTCATTTCTACCTTAAACAAAATATATCAGACGAAGGAAGCACTCACAATGACAAAATCTTTAACATTGTGTCCTCTTTTTTGTTGCCCTCTTAGTTTCTACTGTTCAATCATGTGATTGATTTTGAATTCATCCCATACTAATCTTTGGTAAAATCTATCAACAGTTTATCTCAATACCTGATACAAGATATGATGAATACAGAAGAAGTTCTGACTTCATTAAAGAATATATATTCCCTGGAGGATGCCTGCCTTCGTTGAGCAGAGTTACCTCAGCCATGGTAGCTGCATCTAGATTATGGTATTAAATCTCGCTACAAATCTTTGTTTTCAATCAGTTTAATTGTTTCTGCAAAAGAAACAAAAATGCTCTACATGAAACATCCATTTAACTTTCAATCAAGTCTTACTTGGGTTGAGAATGAAGGAAACATGCTTTCTATCGATTCAACACTGATGTGCAGTTGTTTTGGTGGAATCAGCGTGGAGCATGTGGAAAATATAGGCATACACTACTATCAGACTCTGCTATTATGGAGGAAAAACTTTCAGGCGCATCGCAGGCAGGCTACCTGTCCCTCCCAATTAAATAATTCAGAGAGAATAATAGGAAATGAATATGCTATCATGTGGATTTTGAATTATCTGAAAAATATTTACAAATGCATTCCTTTTTTGTACAGCGAGATTTTAAAGCTGGGCTTCAACGAACACTTTATAAGGACATGGGACTACTATTTTTTATACTGTGCAGCAGGATTTAAGACTCTTACCTTGAGAGATTATCAGGTATGCCCCTCTAACATAAGAAGTATGTTGGTTTTACTCAGTTTTTCGACCACAAATGGAACGAAAAATTTCACTAATGTGAAATATCTTTTATAGCCATCAAAGCGATTTTTGTGACTATATCTGAAGTATATTTGCAAACCTGACTGCGCAGGTGGTATTCTCTCGGCCTGGCAATGGTAAAGTTTTTCAAGATCCATATTCGCCCATCCCATCAGCTGGTTGAATTGACACCTTTTAAAGGCATTTGAAGCTCCAACTCATGATGAATGTAATAGATAATGCCATACCAGGAAAACTTTGTTTTGATTGCTAATGATTTCCTTCGTTCTTTCTGCTTTCTTCTCTGGAAACTTTCGACAGCAATGGATTTGGTTCAATGTTTATTAACTTGTATTCCAAGCTTGTTATTTCACCAAATTAATGGCGGCGAACACGGCTTTCTCGTCGAACTCCTAAAATAACGATTAGCAAATGGGCTTTGTGGGGAAGGTTGGCTCATACAAGAACTACCTAGTACGGGAGAAGGGCCACAGTTGTGCATGTTTCAAATAAAATATTAGTGGTTTATAAAATAAAATGTTTATTTAATAATAAAATAAGACATTCATTTAAAAAAGTATTGGTATCATAGTGAAAATGTTGTTATTATGTGTACAATGATTGAGATAGCAATGATAAGCATTGGAGTATTTTATATCATGTATTTTCTCTAATGTGAAGGATTTTTAAAAAGTTTTACTGTTCAACTATTGGTCCAATTTTGTTTGATATTAGATGTATTTTAAATTATTATGTGTTGTTTTTATAGTAATAAATAGTTTTTTGTGTTCAACTATTGGTCCTTTTGTGTTGAATATAGAAGATAGAGATAACAAAGATTTATGATTACCAATAGTTATTTGATCCATTTATGTTTTTTATAAGTTTTATTTTAAATAAAAATATGATATACTACAAGCAACAAATGATTTTTTTTTCAACTACTAGGGGTCCCATGATTAAGTTTTGGTTGAATCTTTAAAAAGTCAAATTTTAGACACTACTCAATAGATGTGTTAATGTGGCGAGTTACATGATGAGTCACACATCCAAACCTTAGTTATAGATAGATAAGAGGTCAGTCCACATTTCAAAAAAAAATTAAGGTCCTACAATATTCCAGTCAATCACAACATGTTGACAAAGTTAGCTTGCACGACTATTGGCCCCTCTCCCCTAAGTATTGTGTGGATACATTTTTAAAGGAAAATAAACTTTTTCCTGAGCTTATATATAAGCATAAATTATTATAGATTAATAATTGAGAGTAATGAAAGTAGATATTTAAGAATTAAAATTTAAGTTAGGAAATAAAATGTGAAGGAAAGGTATAGTTACTTCTTAATATAATGATGTATGAATTTGTTGTAGATTTTAAAATATATGTGTTGGAATTGGAAATTGATCTTCTATGTGTGTTTCACCTTGAGATTAGAATATTCACTAAACTTTGTGGAGGGTTGAGCTATGAGTCTAGGACATTTCTATGGATGCAAATCCTATCTTTAGCCATAGATTTAATTTGGTACAACGTATTTTTTTGGTTTCAAATCCACCTTCTTGATCATCAATCTAAGACAATTTTATTGTGGCCATGTATATATATTTTTTAACTTCCATATCTTTACTTCATAAATTTGCATCTTGTCTTGTGTGTATCTTCATCATTATTGTCTTGTTCTTGTTTCATAGTAAATGGTCATGGTAACTTTGCTTATAAAACTCAAAGATTTAGGTCAAAAAACTATTGTGCCATACCTTGTAATAGTGTGTCATCATTTACCTATTGAGGTCATGCTTTGTGTGAGTGTTTATCTCATTTGTTTCAACTAACCCATGTAATAATGGAAATTGCTTACCATACAACATCCACATTTTTTTTACACTCATTTCAATGTTTTTTTCTAATTTTCTTTGGGTTATTTTACACATATTTCTAGCCTCAATGATCACAAATTGACTTTATCAAATTTCTAAAAGCCTAAGACATTTACCCATGATCACCTCTCTAAAGTTGGAACCTATATCCTAAAGGATTACTTGTGTCTATGGGACAAAAATAAAACCTAGGTCATTACCACCCTCAAACAAGCATAGCTCCATCCTTAAATCAAATAAAACTTTATTGGATTGTTGTTGACCTAACGATAACTAGGTTTTATCAATCAATGACCCTAAAAGCTTAGTATAAGCCCATTTTTTCACTTTTCACTCATCAAGTACTCAGAATTTTTTTTAAAAAATTAATTCTTTTCTACATTCTAAAGAAAAAGTATGCATACATTGTCAAGGAAAGAAGATAATGGAGTTAGCATTGAAGAGCTAAAGTTATGGAATCTCCCTTGTACCCTTGAGTTGTGTTATCTTTTCAACATAGTTTTCCTACCCTGTTTTCATTGTCATATCATATTTCTCTTATTTCCATCACCCACAAGCCATAGAAATCCTTATCAAATCCTCTAATTTTAAAAACCCTCACCTTTTAAATATATGTCCTTATTTAAATTCTTTTTCCCTCTATTTGTCCTCTACAGTCACAATTTTCCAACTTCTTGTGCCCTCTATCACTATAACACACCACTTTGTGTTAGATCTACCTCCTAGATTATGAACTGTTGTTTACACTTCTTTGTATACATCACATTCACCTTGTTGCAAGTATGAGTAGTTGGTGTTGTCATTGATGTCAATAGACTTATGCTTGTGTTCTCATTAATGTCAATTGGTGATGGTTGAGAAGTTGTGATGTTGCTTTGATTAGTTTCATTACATTATCACTAGTAAATGCTACTAGTGTCAACCTCTAGTGTTGCTTTGATTATAAGCTTATAATTGTGGATGTTATTAGTTTAGTGGTGATGAGGAAGTGTTGAAGATGATAAGTATGTGTCTCTAGTGCTTGGTTTCCAAGTGCTTTTGAGAAAATTTGAATAAAAGAGGAAACAATGTGTTGTAGAGGTGTTCTCACATACAAAGTGGTGTTTTGATTTTTTCTTTGCATTTCTTCTTTGTTGAATATCTTTTTGTGTGGTTCAGAAATGTTGATCAGAGGTGTTCATAGGTGTTATATCCAAAATTTCTTGGTCTAGATCATTGTGTAAAATAATTTTTGTTCACCAATGAGTGAATTGTGTTGCAATGTTTTCTAGAAGAAATGATTTTTCTATGCATTTCTTTGTAGTTTGGTTTTTGATCTTGTGGTTCTAGAAGTTTGCTTACAAGGTTCATATCTACCTTCAATTGAAATTGTTCTTGGTTTGGTGCTCTATAAGTTGATTTCTTGAGTTACAGTGTATGGAAGGTTATCAGAGTGTACTAGGTGTGTACATTCTTCAGGTGAAAGTTGTTGCAAATGAATTTGTTGAATTTCAAGGTGTTTGTGGAATATTCCAAATTGTGTTCAACTGTTATGTGTGGTCCACAAGTCATCTTTCAATTTAAGGAAGTGTGTACTTAAATGTTAATGGTGTTTACATAGGTTCAGTTGACCTTGGGTGTTTACACTAATTTTGTATTTTCTTCGACAATTGTGGAAGCATGGCATGGTGTATATGTATGATTTGGGTATGAGTTAAGATGTGGTATGGTCTGCTTTCATTCCTTTCCACCGTGGGAATGTTTAGGGCCGACCTAATTTGAATTTGCACAGTTGAGGTGCATAACCGACCTTGGAGAATGTTTTCAAGGTTGAAGAAGGTATAAATAAGTGTTGTGTTGATGGAGGAGTAGAGAGTGTGTGATGTGAACTGTAGAGTTGTGAAGTGAAGTGCAAGCTTTAATGAGTTAGACCACTAGAAGCAGTGAGCAGAAGGTGTCTACAATCTTCAAAGAGGCTACGAATGTGTTGGTGATGTTGTGGTGGACTTTTTTGTTGCATTGAGATGGATTTCTCACTGTAACATTCTTCTTTCTTCTTTTCTCTAATATGGTAGTGAGCCCTTCTTTCTTTTGGGAAATGAGCCCTCCAATACTGAGTCTTTTTATATTTGTTGTTGCAATTACTTTATATTGTGAGCTAATCCTCACTGTGGTTTTTCCCTTCTTGGGTTTTCCACATAAATCTAGTGTTCTATTATGCATGGTGTTGATGTATTTCAGTTTTTGTTATTTTCTTTCATGCTAAATCATTTTAACAAATTCAAGATAGTTAAGTTGGTGTGGATCTAAATGTTTATAAGTGTTTTGAAATTTTAATGTACAACTGATTCACCCCCCCTACCACTTGTCTTTTGTGCATTCAACGATTGGTATCAGAGCCAGGTTCCTTGGAATAAAAATTTTAAACCATTTGAGGCAGATCTAGGATGGGGCACAAGAGGGATGCTCCTTAGATGGATCGAACTATGGATTCTAAAAGACAATGATGGAAGGTTTCTTAGTATCTCTTGGATTTGGAGTTTGGAAGTCTGTTGAGATTGGATATACTATGCCTAATAATGGTTCCAGTATTGATATGAGATCAAGGCCTATGAGAATAATGGTAAGGCAAGGTATGCTCTTTTAAGTGATCTCTCTAACACTAAACTTGTGAAAGTTGTGAATTTGAAATCTGCTAAAGATATCTGGACAAATTTGGAAAGTAATTATGAAGGAGATGATAAGGTCAAGCAAGCTAAGATGCAAAATCTAAAGATCACATTTGAGAACCTGTGGATGTCTGAAGATGAAAACATTACAAGCTGCATGCAAAAGGTGGATGAAGTTGTCAATTCCATTAAAGTCCTTGGTGGAAAACTTGAAGAAGTGGTAAAGAAGGTACTGATAACTCTTCCTAAATCTTACAGCCACAAAGTTTATGCTATTGAGGAAGTTCAACATTTAAGCAAATAACCTACAGATCAGTTGTATGGTGCCTTATTTGTTTTTGAAATGAGAGAATTTGGTCCAAGTAATGTAAAAGTTGAGACTACTTTTAAGGCCAATGGAAAATTAGAAAAGACTAAGGAATCAGATCAGGTTGATCTTGATGATATAGAAGCAAATTTTTTGAGGATAATGAAAAAGGTAACTAGTAAATACAAAGATAATTTACCTATTACCAAATTTTCACCTACGGGCTCAATCAGGTAGGGCAACCTATGTTTCAGGTGTTTGAAGGCCAAATGGGGACTTGGTTGTGCAGGATTGAATCATACACCTAATGTATTTCTAAAGGAAGCCTATTAGAAAGCATGCCTCGGTCAGATCTAGGCATAAATTTCCTGATGAGAAAGTCACTGAGACCGGCTGAATGTCTTGCCGACTAGCAGTATGTGATGCCCGTTTGAAATCCTCATGGTCGCCAAAACATCTCGGTTGCTGTGAAGTTTTATATGTCTCTTTGAATGCATAAGGTCTTGCCGAAGGAAGGAAGTCTTGGCGAAAGGAGATGTCTCGAGGAGAAAAGAAAGACCTCGCTGTAATGTCCCGACAACCGAGTGATGTCTCACCGAAAGAGTGGTGGTCTCCCCGAAGGAAGGTCCGAGCTGTAATACCCCCTCTGCACTTTGTCTTGACCATAAAGCCGTATGTGATTTGGTTCCTTCTTGATTGGATGTGTTGTGAACGCATAGTTATTAAATGTGGTAATCATGGCAAACAATGTGTTAGTAATTTATTTCTTCTCTTGCTTCTTCTTCCATCACACGGTAGATTAGATGTCATCGCATATGCGTAAAAATTGCTTGTTGATAGACTCCTCTTTGAAATTCCCTGTTAAAGTCTCTTCCTTCTGTTGGCGTCCTCCTCATAGAGCCTTATTTATTTTGGCTATTCGCTCTTTGTAAACCGAAGTCTTTGCTTTACAGTTTCAGCATTTAAAAAAAAAAATAATAATAATAAATGCATGGCAGTATATCCGAATTCCAATATTTACTTTCTATTATACTTGGCAACCTGTCACAGTTACAACTTTTAGAGTTGAGGTATTGTACAGAATTAAATAGCCTCCCTGAAACCACTGGCAACCTGTCGCAGTTGCAAAACTTGAACAAAATAGGAAGTTTATATATATTTATATAACTTGCTTGATTTTACTGATAATCTATTGTAGATGCAGCATTTGAAAATAAATATTGTCAATGTACTAATATAATAGAGAGTCAAAAAAAATATCTCTTTTTATTACGAGTCATGAAAATATCTATCTGCAAGCGCAACACGTTCATCCTCATCTTTTCAAAATGACAGTTTGCACCGCTTTTAAGAAGTAAGAACTTATCCATTCCTCAATCTTCTCGATTATCACCATCTGTCATGCTTTTCTGCGCATACCTTTAAGTCGATCTTGAGAGTGTGAAATTTATGGTTAGAGGGGTCAGTTACAACTTAATGGTATGTGCTATTGGTATGGGAGATAGAGAGAAAGGAGGAGAGAAACTGGGGAGACTTACAGAAGTTCGCAGAATTTACTTCGTTTTAAATGAAGTCGGACTGCTTGTTTAGTGGCACTAATTTAGTTATGGTTACCTACATGGTGATTAGAAAAAAAGAATGTTTGTTTTTTTTCACTTTGCATGGAGTGCGCCTTTCTCCATCAATTCTTTCCATGATTTCAAAAAAAAAATTGTCTTGTCATGGCCGTATGCCATGAAACAGTCCCGGACTGAACTGTCATGTCTGCAAACAAGATATCGTTTAATAGTTTCAAGAACGCAGAGGGAGGCATTCCATTGTATGTCATCGGGGAAGATGGCAGTTGACGCTTCTGCTGGGAATTGGGGAAAAACTCTGTAATTGTTTTTGGAATTTGGGAGTTTTAATTTGTTGACGGTGGTGAAGCACACAGTAGAGCAGGAAGCTACAACTAAGTGTGGAAGAGAATATTAGACTCAACAACTTCTTCAGCTCAGCTAACTTATTGAACCAGGTTCTTTTCTTTGCAATTTTCTTATTGACTGAAGTAGAATGCTTGTAATCTCATAAGTCTTATATCTTCTGAGAGTCTGCATTTGTAGATCCATTTGAAACTAATCGTGTTGCTCATCTTGTTTTACTATCAGTTTGCCTGAGTTCAAGATTATTTTCAAACCTTTGAATCTGTTCTTGATTTAATGATATAGAGCGCTTTAATACTCTGTAGTCGTTAATCTTTTTTATTCTTTATGGCCACATCTGTAGCTTCTCATCAATCAAATAACACTGCGGGCTTGGTTAACTTATTATCAGTTTCATTGATACCCTCATATTGCCTTGGTAATGCCATATTATAGTTGTCTATAAATATTGTATCTGAACCACTATCATGCTGGATAGCATTCAATGTAAAAAAAATGTTAATTTACCACTTTCTTCTCATCCTCTATTTGCATGTTGTTGCCTTCTGCCTGTAAAATTTTTCAACAAAAACCAACCTGAAGGTAGTTGGTATTGGTATTCATAAAGACATTATGTTGCACCTCGAAGTTTCAACACATGTCAAGAATGTCAGAAAAGACCGTACGTGTAGCAGTTCTACACTTGAAAATAAAATATGGATAAGTAGTGATAAGGAGAGAGGCCCCAGTGGTCTTTAATTTCATTTTGGCTGCCTATTTAGACCTTTTTCATTGTTCAGGTCATCTGTGGAATTTTATTTATTTTTAATACGTGTTCATTTGCTTGAATCCTTGGGTCTAAAGGAAATTTCATTAGCCGAAATACTGTTAGGATATTGGCATTTAGAAAGCATTAAAGCTGCCACCTGGACATTAGGTATGTTCTCCATTCTGTGGGATTGTAACACTTTGAGGTGGCTGGACATTGCTGCAATTCAATAGATAACAAACAACCCTCTTCCTGTCGCACTCCTGATTTAGGCTATTCGCTGCTTTCATATTGATTATCTTGTATCTAGCCATGACTTTGCATAGGTGAGGATTTTCATCCTTTGATAGTATTTTCTTAGTTTGAATATGCCTGGTAGGCTGTATAGTATTGAATAATTTCTGTATGATTCCATTAGTGATCTGTCACAATTGCAAACACGTGGACATAGAAGGGAGTGAACGTTTAAATAAGCACCCTGACTCCTTGTGCGATCTGTACCCTGGAACGTGGTAGGGTGTATAGAATTAAATAACTTCTCTGTCACAAACAAATAATTTTTCTCACTGAAGCTACGTTGGAACATAAGTTTGTAGAGATTTAAAAATTTCTTTTCTGATTCCTTTGGCAACTTGCAACATCTGCAGTGCTTGAAAATAAAATATAATCTTAGTCCACTTTTAGTGCCATGCAATAAATCATTAGTTCTCAGTCTCTTTATCAAAATCACTTAAACTTAAGCTTGAACTGGTAGTTACAATTTTATCTTTGCTTATTAAAGATTCTCACCGTAGCCTCATTCGCTATTTTTTCCCTTATAAATGTATTTTTACATAACTCGAAGGCTATGGTGAATTCGACTTGAATTATATGAGTCTTGACTGTTTATATCTAACACCATATTGTATGTCGGTTTGGATCAGTGTAATCTTTATGCTTAGAGGGTCCAAAGGCAATTAAGTAAACTGTCTATTTTATAACATGCGTTGGCCTCTTTTCATTATACCAACGCCGCTGTCAAGTTGGAGTATGTCCCTCCATCTAGCCTACATCATAGACATCAATTTTGACATCAACATTGGAAACTAAATATTGACATGATTTATTTAATCTCCCTAAATTCATTGTCAATTTGTCTAAAGCCGTGGCACTTGAACATAATAGCAAGTTTAAAGGATTAAATAAACATTTACTTCTTCTCTGAAACACATCTAAGGGAACTAGCAGTATAATATGATATTAGAAGTAGAAAAGAGTGATTAATTGTCATTTCATCTATGTGGGAATCTTATCCTTGACATTTCAATTATATTACTTAATATAGGGTACATGATTAGAGAGATCTCATTGTGTTGACCGTAATTCCCACAACTTGGTATTTAAGTCAAGGATAACAACCGGCTTGGAAGAATATTGTTGTCGTATCTAATTTACTTTTTATGATAGAACATAAATTGTAATCATAGGAAAACATAGATAGGGAGAGTTAATGTGACTATGGATAAAAAATGGAAATATTACCATTATCGTAAGGTTAGCCACTAGATAATATGTCATTTTTCTCTGTTGATATTCTTTAATTTGTGCTTAGATAGGTTTCAAAAGTATCTATTTTCAAGGATGAATTTGAAAGTAATTTTCTTATGAGAATTGATTCTCTTGTTGTTATTTAATAGGTGACAGGATTATCTATTATGTATGTCTTTATTTCATTATTGGAATAGTTGTTGCATGTATGTCTTTATTTCATTATTGGAATAGTCGTTGCATGACATATCATGTTAGTAAATTGGAAAAAATTTGGAATGTCTGAGTGTATTTTTGGAGTTTATGATGAATTTATTTATGGAGGTTGTTTTTGACTTTGAGTTTGAAGATGATTTTTGAGAACAAGTTTTGTTGCCACCTTGTTGGGAAACCCTTGTATTAGTGATTTATCAGTCTTCCAGAGAAAGGGAAAGAAGGGTGTTGTTTTATTATTGGCCTTCACTTTTGGTTCTTAGTGAACTATTGCTCGTATGATTTATTTGATGATTATGGGTTTAGCCTTGCACGTGGATGTCATGTTATTATGGATTCCTTGTATGGGATGGTTCATACCTTATTTTTTGTTTTACTATGTTGGTCTTATTATTTTGTGCTAATGGCTTACCCCATTGAGATAGTAGAATTTTAGTTGCGAGTAGGGAGAGTGGCTTTCAATGGGGGCCGAGACCCGGAAGTGGTCTTAGGGTAACTCATTGGAAGTTTACTAATCAAGTGAAAATATTAATATTTAATTAGGGGTTTTGGGTATAATCACACATTAACAAGATATAAGTAAATGCCTCACTCATGGCTCAAGTGCTTGTACGGGCTTGAGATGAGTTGAGAAGGCCTGGAATGGCGAAATCATTGTCTTGTCCTTATGAAAGATAATCGATGCCGCATTGGAATGCATGTGGGGCCGGGTTTCGTAAGAGGTCACCAGGGTAACCCAGGTTGGGGGCCGGGGCCTAGGAAGATTCGCCAGGGTAACCCATGCAACATTGCGATGACACTCTTCCCTAAACAACTATATTTGGTTTTGATTTCCTCTATGTTATTTTTGGGCCTCTGGAAGCACTTGTTGGCATTTGTATGTTGATGTTTATTTGGTTATTCCTTATGTTGGACACATCTTGTGTTGGTTATATTTTGTGCTGAGATATCCTTATGTTATTGTAGATTTTGTTGTGTAGTCTTGTATCCTTGTTTTGTATGATGGTTTAGTTGAGGTTCCTTCTTGTCATCTCTTAGCACGGGGGGTGGGCCTTCGGGTCCACGTGGTTGGGTGGAACATGCTATGCACCCCATTAGGTTCCCAATCATCGATCGAGAAGTACAAAATTGTACCTTGCAGTGATTCCTGAGTTAATCCAGAGTTGAATCCAGTATTGCAGCTTTGTACTCTTTCATTTCAAATGTAACATTCCATTATATTGTATCTTCCCCATTCATGTTGGGAAACGACATTGTAATATTGTAACCCTTGATTAATATGTTAACCATGTTCATGTTATTTTATTATTACTGGTGTATAATAACCTTTAATGTGATGTAAAAATGTTGTTGTGAAAAGTAATGCAGTCTTGTAATCCCGAAGGATTTGTTATGTGTGGTTCTCGTTTAGTTTCATGTTATGTGAAATATGATTATTATGATGTATGTTAATATTTAAAAAAAAAATTGGTGCCATAAATACTAAATGTACATGTATCCTTTGGGTTTGCTTGGCGGGGCATTACACGAGCTCACCGAGAGATGAAGGCTTTTACGTGAAGTCTTGCCGGTAGACGAAGGTCTCGCCGAAACGGGATGCCTTCGGTGTAATGTGGGGGGCTTCGGTATAACGTCTTGCAGAAAGGTTGAAGTCTTGGTGACCGGGGCTAGCGAGGGGGAAAAGTCTCACCAATAGGGTGATCTCTTGCTGAAGTAAAGCGGCGTCGGGGAAATATTTGAGCCCGGCGAAAGGTTTCGCCGACCGAATGATGTCTCCCTGACAAGAAGGGAGATCTCGGCGAAGGAAAGAAGCTCGGCAAAAGGTCTCGCCGACTGAAAGAGGCCCTAACCGAAACAAGGTGGCTTTGACAAAATGTCTTGCCTACCCGATAGGGTCTTGCCGAAATGAAGTGAGCTCGGGGAGAATGGAGGAGTTCGCTATGAAGTCCCGCCGACCTGGTGATGTCTTGTCGAATGCTGCTATGAGGTCTAATCACATCGGGGAGACACGATTAGTGTCTCACCGACATGCAATTCTGATGAAGCGACCTTTGACCATCTGGGAATCTACATGGCATGAGTTTGACCAATTAGAGGGAGCTAAGGATAGACCATGAGCCGTTTGACTGTTTGACTACCCCTTGTGAATGAGATCAACAGAGCATAACGACATCGATCTACTATGAGATCGAAGGTGATCAGTCAGCTCGGTGAACATGGCGTTTGAATCTAACAGGGCAGGTCAGATGTTGCTTCTCGAAGATGGTCGACTTGAAGAAAGATATGGAATGAGAATCAGGCATAAAGGAAGAAGAAACTATGAGTCACAGTGACAACTGGGATCGCTACTGCCACAAGGGGGATCAACATTAATGATAATGCTTTAAAGCATTCAAAGTGGCCCTTCAAGGAGGTTCGAATATGGACACGGAGGCTAGAAGTAAATGCAAGTATTACATAAAGATCTGAAGGCTCCTCCTAAGGGTGATCCTTCACACTGACGTGAATAGCGGGGATACACATTGAATGCAGATGTAACTTGATCAAAAATATCTAAGGGTAGATCTTTCTGGAGGCCGATATTTTTGTAAGCCCTATGGGGCCAACACACCTTTTGTATATATGGCATTTTTGCCTCTTTGTAAAAGGGTTCTTTGGATGCTTTTCGAAAGTTTGTGACTTTTGCAGTCCTTTCTCAGATTAGCAAACTTTTGTAACTCATTTGGAGCATGATATATAAAATTTACCTTGGTTACCATTGATGGTTCAAATTTCCTTTTGGTTCTTGCAAAATATTGTGCATTTTCAGGTGATTGATCAAGCTACTTCATGAAATCTTTCTTTTCCTTATAGCTTCATCTCATGTTAGCATGTCTTTCTTTGCAAAAGTAGTATTATGAAGGTTACAAACTGTGTTTACTTAATTGCACATGAGCTTTTAATTTGTGAAAAATCTACTTTTCCTTCTTGAAAGTGTGTGCATGTCAAACTTGTTTGTGAAATACTTATGCATAATCTATAGAAACTTGTTGTACAGTACCATATCCATCATTAGTACTCAAGTGTAACTCGAGTGTCTCATTTTTCTCATCATTTTGGTGTATCACCATAGGGTTTAGCTTTATTTTTATGTATTCTCTCTCACCCTTTTCCTTACAAGATCAGTAGTTAGGTGACACCATAGGAAGCCGGCCTTCTCCGGAGGTAGACCTCTGCTTACAAGAAACCCACATCTTTGGAGGTCTTCCCATGTTACACTGAGGTGTTGAACATCAGGTTCAACAGGGTGCAATTTCAGTGGATAACATTACCTTTCAAATGTTTCAATTGTGGTAAGATAGGTCATTATGCTTCAAGATGTCCAAACAAATCTTTGAATGACAAAAATAAGGAAAAAAAAGATAAAGCAATTAAGAAAAGTTATTTTGCTAGAGAAGATGCCAGTATATCTAATGATGAATCTAACTATGGGGATGATGAGGATAGTGAATGCTTGTTCATGGCTATGAAATTTGAATCTAATACTACTAACTCTAAGAGATGTGTGAAGGAAAGTGCTCTAGAGGAAAGTCATAATGCTATGGTGATTGCTCTTCATGTGAGGAGAAAAATTGTTGGATCATTGACAGTGGATGCTCAAATCATATAACCGATGAAAAAAGTAAGTTTGTTAAACTTGAGAAATATGAAGGGGACCTAGTTAAGTTCGGTGATGATACATTTACTAAGATATGTGGAAAAGGTTCTATCAATTTTGATGGAAAGCATAATACAGATGATGTTCCTTATGTTAAAGATTTAAGGCATAACCTCTTGAATGTTGGACAAATGTGTAGCAAGGGCTATAATCTTATGTTTCAAGATGATGGATGTGAGATCAGAAAATGCTTTGAAATTGTGGATGTTGTTGGAAGAAGGAAAAATGGAAATGTTTATCAGCTTAAAGGTGTTGATGTTCATTGCTTAATGACTCAGATTAATGAAAGTTGGCTATGGCATAGAAGGATGTGTCATATTAATTTTGATAGCCTAGTGAAAATCAATTCAGTTCAAGCTGTGAGAGATCTACTCAGGATTACAAAACCCATCAATGTTGTCTATAAGGAATGTCAAATTGGGAAGCAAGAAAGAAAAAGTTTCAAGGTTGAAGAACAATCTACTATCAGACTGTTGGATTTGGAACATATAGACCTTGTCATCCTACCAAAGTAAGAAGGCTTCAAGGTGACAAGTATTTCATGTTATTGATTGATGATTATTCTAGAATGACATGGGTTACTTTTCTCAAAAAAAAATCATAAGCTCTAGATAAGTTTAAAGCATTCAAAGTTATGATAGAGAATGAAATGGACATGAAAATCAAGTGTTTGAGGTCTGATAGAGGTAAGGAATTCACCTCCAATGAGTTTAAATTTTTTTGTGAGAATCATGGAATAAAGAGGCATTTATCTACCCCTAGGACTCCTCAACAAAATGGAGTGGTTGAAAAAAAGAATAGGACTATTTAGGAAGTTGCAAAATCAATGATGAAAGAGGCAAACCTATCGAAAGTCTACTGGAGAGAAGCAATTCATACTTTTGTCTACATTCAAGTAATAGAGTTCAAGCAAGATCAAATAGTGCAAAGACTCCCTATGAGCTGTGGTATGGAAGAATCCCTCTTTCAAAATTTTCAAAGTGTTTGGAATCAAATGCTATATCGAAAGAGATGAAGACAACTTAGGAAATTTTGATACAAGATTTGATGAAGGTATCTTCCTTGGATATTCTACAAGGAGCAAAGCTTACCGGTACTACAACAAGAGGCTGAAGATGATTGTTGAGAGTGCAAGTGTCAAAGTGGATGAATACTTATAGAAGAACTCAATAGTGATAGATGGATATGAATTAGATGAGTCCTCTTGTAGAGAAAATGACAAAGATAAAGGTAAGGAAAAATAAGTTCAGATTGAAGAGGAAGAAGCTTTGGAAAGGATCCCTAAGACTCCTAAGAATGTGCAAAAGAATCATTCTAAAGATCAGATCATTGGTGACAAAAACAAAGGTTTTTTAATAAGGATAAAAGCTGTTATGGCTAAAGAATAGGTAAATCTATGTTTACTTTCTAAATTTGAACCTAAAATAGTGATTGAAGCATGCAAGGATGAATATTGTATCGACGTTATGGAAGAACTAATGCAGATTGAGAATCGAATCAGACTTGGGAACTTATCCCAAGACCAACAAACAAGAATGTGATTGGAACTAAGTGGGTATTCTAGGACAAAATGAACAAAGAATGAAGTAGTAAGAAACAAGGCAAGGCTTGTGTGTAAAGGCTACTCACAAGTAGAAGGAAGAGATTTTGAGGAGACATTTTCTTCGATAGTAATAATGGAAGCTATCAGGATGTTTTTGGCTTTTGTAGCACATTAAAATTTTAAAGTTTATCAAATGGATGTAAAGTCTTCTTTCTTGAATGGTGAATTAAAAGAAGAAGTATACATTGAACAACCCGAAGGATTTCAGTTATCAAACAAACAAGATATGGTCTACGGATTAAAGAAGGAATTTTATAGACTAAAGCAAGCTCCTAGAGCTCGGTATGCAAGGTTGGATAGGTACTTGATACAACAAAGATTCAATAAAGGTACCACAGATAGTAATCTTTATTTCAAAGTTGAAAAATATCAAATCTTGATTGTGGTTGTGTATGTTGATAATATAATCTTTGGAGGAAATGAAGTTATGTGTAAAATATTTGTGGAAGAGATGCAGAAAGAGTTTGATATGTCTATGTTTGGGGAGATGAATTTCTTCCTTGGAATTCAAATTAATCAAACAGAGAAAGGTATATTCATTTCACAATCAAAGTATGTCAAGGAAATGTTGAAGAAGTTTGGAATGAAAGATTCTAAACTAGTATGTACTCTTATGGTTACTGGTTACAAGCTAAGTAAGAATGATGAATCTCCTAAGGTTGATCAGAGCAAGTATAGATAAATGATTGGAGGATTTCTATATCTAACTATTACTAAACCATATATCATGCATGTAGTTTTTCTTGCGGCTAGATTTTAAGAAGATCCTAGAGTCACATGTTGCAACAGTGAAAAGGATATTCAAATATTTGAAAGGCACTCCAAAACATGGCTTGTGGTATCCAAAGGATACTTATTTCTCACTGAGTGATTATACAAATGTTGATTGGGTAGGTTGTGTGGATGACAGGAAAAGTACAAGTGGTGGTGCATTCTTTCTTGGATACAAATTGTTGTCTTGGCTAAGCAAGAAGCAAGATTTAGTGTCTTTAAATCTACTATAGAGGTAAAATATATTGTAGCAACATCTTGTTGCACACAAGTGTTGTGGATGAGGAAAAATTTGAAGGATATCAAAGTTGTATATGATGAACCAATTTTTATCTTTTGTGATAATAAAAGTGCTATTAACATTTCAAAGAATTCAGTGATGCACTCAAGGACAAAACATATCTCAATCTAGTATCAATTTTTAAGAGAGAAGGTTGTAGAGAATGAAGTAAAGCTTGAGTTTGTGACTACAAAAGATCTACTTGTTGTTATATTTACTAAGGCTCTTCCTAAGGATGCTTTTAAGTATCTCCGGGAGAAGTTAGGGGTTATTACCCCTCCTTCTTTGAACTAGATGCATAAGGATATGCATTAGTCCCATAGGTTTCAAGAGTCATTCTTTGTTCTAGATTGATGTTGGAGGCTACCTCTCAGGGGGATAGGTAGTGGCTTTGTTGTTTGTTGCACTCAAGGGGAGTTGGTGATGGTGTAGGTTGTTTTCCTTCGTCAGTTGTGTCAAAATATATGTGCAGTGGTTGTTGGTTCATACAGTTTATTGTGTGCTCCTAAGGGGAGTATGCAGAGCGGTAAGAAGGAAAAGGTAGTTGCAGTGCAGTTGTTGTCCCTTATAGGTATTGTCTTTGAGGGAGAAAGAGAAAGTATTTATATTTGATGAAAAAATGGAAAGTGATGTAAATATGTTGCCCTTTTTCCATTGATTTCAAAGGGGGAGAGAGAGTAATGTGAAAAATAAAGGGGGAGAGAGTAAAGGAGAGTATGATGTAAGGGGAAGAGAAAGTTGGTATGGAGTAGTGTGTTGGTGATCAGAGTTGTTATGTTTGTTGTTGATGGTTTTTCACATCATGTGTTGTCATCAATGACAAAGGGGGAGATTTTTGCAAGTATGAGTAGTTGGTGTTGTCATTAATGTCAATGAGCGATGGTTGAGAAGTTGTGATGTTGCTTTGATTAGTTTCATTATGTTGTCATTAGTAAGTGTTACTGGTGTCAACCTCTAGTGTTTCTTTGATAAGCTTCCATGTGTGGATGTTGTCAGTTTAGTGGTGATGAGGAAGTGTTGAAGATGGTGTGTATGCGTCTCTAGTGTTTGGTTTCCAATTTTTTTTGAGAAAACTTGAATAAAAGAGGAAATAATGTGTTGTAGAGGTGTTCTAACATACATAGTGGTGTTCTAGTTTTTGCTTTGCATTTCTTCATTGTTGAGGATCTACTTGTGTGGTTCAGATATGTTGATCATAAGTGTTCATATTTGTTATATCTAAAAAATTTTGGTCTGGATCGTTGCTTAGAAGAAGTTGTGTTCACCAATGTGGGAACTGTGTTGTAGTGTTGTCTGGGAGAAATCATTTTGCTCCACATTTCTTCAGAGTTTGGTTTCTAGTCTTGTGATTCTGGAAGTGTGCTGACAAGGTTCATATCTACCTTTAGTTGAAATTATTCTTGGTTTGTGCATTCTTTAGGTGAAATTTGTTGCGTAGGAATTTGTTGGATTTCAAGGTGTTTGTCGAATATTCTAGATTGTTTTCAAGTGTTATGTGTGCTCCACGAGTTGTCTTTGCATTTGAGGAAGCATGTACTTAAATGTTAATGGTGTTTACATAGGCTTGACCAACCTTGGTTGTTTAAACTAATTTCAGATTTCCTTCAGTGATTGTAGAAGCATGACATAGTGTATATGTATGATTTGGGTCTGAGTTAAGATGTGGTGTGGTTCGCTTTCATTCCTTTCCACTGTGGGAATGTTTAGTGACGACCTAATTTAAATTTGCATGGTTGATCTGCATAACCGACTTTAGAGAATATTTTCAAGGTTGAAGGTATAAATAAGTGTTGTGTTGATGGAGGATTGTAAGTAGGGAGTGTGTGATGCAAATTGTAGAGTTGTGAAGCTCGAATTTATGAAGTGCAGTGTGAGCTTTAATGAGTTAGACCACTGAAAGTAGTGAGCAAAAGGTGTCTACAATATTTAGAGAGGCTACGAATGTGTTGGTGATGTTGTGGTGGAATTTTTTGTTGCATTGAGATGGATTTCTCACTGTAACATTCTTCTTTCTTCTTTTCTGTAATATGGCAGTGAGCCCTTCTTTCTTTTGGGCAGTGATCCTTTTTTGTATTCAGTGTTGCAATTACTTTATATTGTGAGCTAATCCTCACCATGGTTTTTCCCTTCTTGGGTTTTCAACGTTAATCTAGTGTTTTATTGTGCATGGTGTTGATGTGTTTCAGTTTATGTTATTTTCCTTCATGCTAAATTGAATTCTAACATATTGAGGATTAATTAAGTTGATATGAATCTAAATGTTTATAAGGGTTTTGATATTTTAATGTACACTGATTCACCCCCTCCTCTCAGTTGTCTTGTGTGCATTCAACACACCTCACATAGGTTTACACACTTTCTATTTTTTATACTTCTTTTGTCAACATAAGTTGAAATATATTGAATAAGGGATTGACTAAAATAGTCCTGGAACCTAATTTTCTTATCCCTTTAGCTCAAATATGGAGTATTTCACATGCTGGAATTTGTGAGGATAAATTACAAACAAAATAGATTCACACACCAAAAATGAATCATTTTTTAAAATTCCAATTTATATGGAACACCCCTGCAAGGCTATATTGCCCTTGGTTCATAGCTATAATACCTAAAGTTCACCACAACACCCCACTTCTAGAATTTTCATCTAATAGCTCCTAATTTTTTTTGTAATTTTTTTTAGTCATTTACAACCTATTCTAGTATTTGTAATTGCCTAAAAATAGGCATGCATACATGGTGGGTCCAATGATGACTTGATGGCCCAACACATTATCCTATGTATGGAATGAAAAAATAAAACTTGTAATTGATCCTAATATGATAGAAATTTTAATTTGACCCCTAGGATCCTCCCCTTTTTTGCTTGTCTTTATTTAGAAGTTTATGAAGCTTTATACATTGTTGCCAAACACTTGATTTTTTTCCATTAATTGACATGTTCACCTCTATTCCCATTATTTTACTCTGATGATCAAGTGAGCACATTGGTGAATAAATATTCATCAAGGTAATTAAAATATTATCAAAAGAGGTGACCATGAATGTCATTCTTGGTCATGTGATTTATTGCACTCATCTTGTTGGTGATCTAAGTTGTAGGCCCCAAATACATAAGGTCTAGAAATCTCCCAAGTGCCAAAGGTGTCAAACCTAGGAAGATCACCACAAAGTTGTATTTAGGTAGGGAAATTTTTTGGTGATTTGGATTATAGGCCCCAAGTCCCTAATGTTTGGTAATCTCTCGAGTTCTAGTGGTTTCAAACCTAGGAAGATCACCACAAATTTGTATTTAGGTTGGGAATCTAAGGACCAATGGTTGAGGTGGGTAATACCTCCTTCACTTCTGGCTTTGCAAGACCAAGGGGGTTTCCTTGAGGTGTTGGATGATGATTAACATATTGGATACTTCATTCCAACAAACTATACCTATTGATGGTGGTTTTAGCAAAACCAACTATAAGTAAATGAGATCACTTACTCCTATTTAAAAGTAAATATTAAGCTCCAAGGTTCCTTTTAATCCAGGTCTGGACTATTGTGGAAAACTAAGTGGTTAATGTGATTTATTTCAATGACGGTCATTTGTTGGTTCTATCTAGATTTAGTTGGGATGATAACATTCAATCAAAGACTTAGATCAATTTTCCATGTACAATTTCAACTTTGTGAACACGGATATGAAAATAACTCTTCATTCATATGTGTGATTTAAAAAAATTTAATTACTTTAATGAACCCAAAACTATAATAACTAATTCTAAAATTAAATAATGATCAAAAGATGATAAGGTAAGAGGTAAAACTTAAATCAAATGGAAAATGATAAATTTTATTCTATTCACCAAATTTGAATGGTTAGATGATATCCCATGAAACCAATATTGTAAAGATTAGTATTACACACAATCATTCATAATATTGATGTAATCTTCCAAGGAAATGTAACATTAGATTCTTCAAGCCGCATTAAATAAAATCACCATATTCGTGTGCAAATTTTAGACACAACCTTGTGTAAAATGCAATAACAATAGATCTCACTAGATTATTCATTTTTTAATAAATAAAATGAAGCAGACCATAACTAAGGTTAGAAAACCATTTACGAAAATAACATGCATGACCCTTTGATTTCATCAAAATTTAACCAAAATTACAAATTCTAGTAGACTCTTCACATTGAAAAATGTATATGTTCTCTCTAATTGAAATGATTCTAACCCTTAAAAGAGTCTCAAAAAGAGATATAAATAACAACTAGGCATCCCAAAAATTATGGATTTGAAAAGAGTTTGACTAAAACTAAATTTAGGTTCAACCTAATCTAGCTAAAAAATAATTGCTAGTTACAAGCTAAGTGGGAAATCCAACACCACTTCAGCAACTATCAATGTGGAAGTTGATTTATTATAATTACTGAAAGAATAGATAAGTAAATAACTACTTAAATACTCATCTAAATTATTATACCAAGTCTAGATAATGTTCTAGGAAGGCTATGATTTCCTTAGTCAAATAATTGGCATTCAAGCCTTTGTGATAATTTTCATTTAATGTTGCTATGAGTGTAGGAGCTAGGGAAGATGAGTCCATTGGTCCTATTAGGTAATTAGCATTAATAAGTTAGTTATCTAATTTGAGCTTTCAATTCTTCCTTTGTGTTCTCATCTTTTTTTTTATTTTCTCTAATACAGTTAAAACAACCAACTGCAAGGATTGTTTCTCTTTCTCTCTAGTCAGAGTACCCAAATTTATCTATTGTATATCATACTCCCCAATCATCATTTGTGATTTAATATTATTTACCATGGTCCCAATAGCAACTTGGGATATCCTCTCACTCTATTCATTAAACCTTAGTTTGGAGAGTCTCCTAACTCTCTTCTTAGTGGGTTGACCTCTAAACACTTCTTCCAAAACAAAAAATCTTCCTCCTCCTAGACATAATTTATTTTCCTCTTTTGTATGGTATGATTGAGCCATACCAAAAGGCTTGAAGTTACTGGATGTGGAGAGTGAGTAGGATTCAAACTTGTTTCTTCCCAATGAGGTGGTGAAGAATTTGGTTCTTGAGGTGAAGGAGAATGATGAGATGGAGAATGTAGTGGAGAGGTAGTATAAGATAGGCGGTGGATTGGGATTTAGAGGTGGATATGGAGGAAGATGAGGAAATAATGGTTCATTTTCAGTTTGAGGAGGAGGTTTCCTAGGAGATGATGTGGTGGAGAATTATCAAGAGGTGAAGGTGGTGGAGAATTATGGGGAGGTGAAGGTCAATGAGGCGATTCCTCAATAGGAGAGTGGAACTAGAGTGGAATCTATGGAAGAAGATGGGGATGGAGATGGAGGTGAAGGATTTTATATTGAATTCTAACTCTTCTCCTTCTTATGATATGAGTATGCTTATCTTCATCATCTTCTTCCTTATATTCAATCACCACTAGATCTTTAATTTATTTTCTCCTTGTTGTAGCAACCCTAATTTCTCTTTTATCCTTTGTTTGATTAGTTGCAACAACTCTAGAGGATTCTCTCACTTTCTTTCTTACAACAGTACTAGAGGGTTCTCCCAATTGTCTTCTTTAATCTTAAGCCCTGGTAAATGGCTCCAACATTGGTTTGGTGATTGCAACCATATCTTTGATCTTGCAATTACATTTATGACTCTGTTGTCTATATAAGAATCCTCTACCTAGTTGTTTAGTCTATTATCTCAAGTTGTTGATTGAAGATTCCTTCTATATTGTATGCTAGATGCAACACTTTCGCATAATCTTCTAATTCATTGGACACTTTACCAAAATCTCCTACCCTCATTATATCCAGAGACAACCTATAATAGTCTTTTATTCTTACCTCATGCTCATCCAGACAGTTGGACCAATGATCTTCCAAAGTAGGCTCTTGCTTGTAATATGTCCCCATGATTGGATCTAAAGATCTCCAATAGGGCCAGACATGGCTCTCATGCCTCCAAATAAGTTCGTAGCTAGGGGAGCCACTTCAAAATCAATCATATTGATCATTATAATCTTCATAGTTCTTATCATAACCTTCCTCATAAGGAATTTATTCATCCTTGTTCATTGGGAGGGAACTTGGACTTTTTAAGTGTAGTAAGTTAAGTTTCTTGCAATTCAAGCTTTTCCAAAATTTATTTCTTTAATTCAATGTGATCTAGCATTCTTTTTTATTCAATTTCATCTCTATGGGACATATTTAGAGGAGTAGGATATTTTCCAACAATATATGTTTCTAAATTTTGATATCTTATGCCAAGAATGTTTGCATTATAGGACGTGTCCCTATTTACCCTACCAATAATAATATCATTTCTTTTTACTTTAGCCTTTGATAGTTCAACTATTGCTAGATTTTTTTGTTCCTCCTTGCTAAGGTGATCTAGTAGATCTTATTATTTAATTTCATATATGTATGAAATATTTGGAGAAGTGAGATATGGGTAAGTAATATGTGTATCATAGGATCTATCCCTATTTCTTCTACCAATAGCCATATCATTTATTTTAATCTCTTAATCAAACCTATTTGTTTTTCTATTTACTATTATCATGTTATCATCTAAATCCTTAAAATTATATAGGTATTTATTTAATGGATCTATAAATAAATTGTTTCTACCTAATGTACTTACTTCTAGATCTTATTAGATAGTTCTAAGTGACTTACCACTAATTTTAACTTTTCATTTTGCTCACTGTCTCCCAAAATGAGTTGTTGCTTCTTGTTCTTGCTACTGGTATCTAGGTTACCTTCTTCTTTATATTTTCAAGTCCTTTGATTTGGAAATTTATTTTGGGTTTAAATAAAACAATGTCACCACCCTTCACTTAGAAGAGACAATTTTTTCTTCTATCAATTACATTCCAAAGTACTAGATAATAACTTATAGCTTTGATAAACCAAGGGGTTTTTCCTAAAGTGTTGAATTATACAATACTACAAGGATTGAAAAATGATCTTGATAGAAACCATACCTACTATTCAATGTACCCCTATTCCGGTTGTCACAATGTACCTATATGTCGGTTTGAATATACAAGGTTATGCACCTTTATACAGTAGAAAAGGCTATCAAGTAAAGTTTTAAAAATATGGATATATAAAAAATAAAAAATGTAAAGTAATGAGATGGGGAAGAAATTACAAAATAGTGCATACATCCAATTAGTCATGGAGTATGGATTTTATGAAAATACAAAATAATTGAAACCAAATAGGATACCTTAACCAAGATATACTTGAAGACCATATTTATTCAAATACACTCATAAACTAGGTTTAACACATGAAAATGAGTAAATAAAAGAAGTTTCAAAACTTTATAGGAGTCTACATAATAAAATTCAACAATTAACCCTCATATTTCTTTATTGATATTAAGAATATACTTTACAAATACTTTGGAATGATTTTATGCCTTCTTTCTAACCAACTAATCAAGAACATGTCAAGACAATACACAAAGAACTCCTGTAGATACTCAAACAATATTAGATCTTGTATTTACAATCATCCTTCAAATTTATTTGCATTCTATTATAGATTTTGAACAAACCCACATCAATACAACCTCAAAATAATACTACTTAGTATTGGAAACTAAAACCATAAGGCTCCACACAATATTTTCATCTTTCTAATTGTGTAACTCTTCTTTTTTTTGCCTTCTTTCTTCAAGGTAAATATGGAAAAATTAAAGGGCACACAATCTACTGAGAAGGGGGGTGAATTAGTAGATAAAAAAAAATGAAAACCTTTACAACTGCTAAATATATATTTTGAATATGAAGAGCACTGAACCATACAAGCTAGTAATCAAAGCACAACACAAGATAACAAATAACACCAGATAAACACTCACAAGAAGGAATATAATAAGTGAATTTTACAAGGTGATGTAGGCACCAACCTATTGGAGACACCAATCCCCACTAGAAAGAGACACTATTCCCTACCAAAATAATACAACAAGTAGAACACCAGTCCTACCAAAATACAAAAAATAATGGTGAATTTGAAATATAACTCTGATATGCACTAGAGACATGGCTGACACTCTCTCACACTGAGAATGACCCTCTAATACTGGTGCTCCATGTTTTCTTCACACTTTTTTCACACACCTTCCATTCATTACACTTACATGCACTTTGTTATTCCACACCCTAAACAATACATTTGAACATTTGAAATATATACATGACATTACTTTAACACTCTTCCATGTCACCCAGGGATCCACACAAACCTGGACAACATAGGGTGGACCTAAATTCGAATTACATGAAACGTGTAATACAATGGTCCAAACACAAAATTTGTGTCGCCAAAAGAACTTGACGCCTTATGCCACCACAAGAACCTTAAAAGGTCCTATCCTCACCCCAAATGCAAGATTTGAATTATGCACACTTCAAGATGTTACCGCACATGTCTTGAACTTTGAATAGCTTGATGAACTTTTTGGCACTTCAAACTCCTTGCACTTTAAGCGTCACCTTTGAAAAACTCAAGAAACTGATAGAACTAGTGTAGACACACTTTCCTTCCAAACCGTAGAGTTATACTACATTTCTAAGGTAAATTCCAACCATATTAATAAATCTATCTAGGCCCAAAATATATCCTAATTTCAAACCATCACACTCATGTTGATTGCATACCTGAAATGGTATAATAAATACATTAACTATATGAAGTCAATCACGCCACAACTGAATTGATACAAGAAATGATAGATTAGATAGTCTACACAGTGGCAAACAACATGCCTCTAGAACCTTTTAAGTCAAATGACAATCTAGTACTCCTACAATCTTCTTCAACTTTGATAACCTTCACATTTGACGGCCTTGACACCCTTTGATAACCACTATCAACAACAATCCTTTGGCATCAATAATAACCTATATGGTCAACAAAAATATGTTTTTCAACATCATCAAGAAATATTGGGGCAAGAACCATGGTCATATACAATTTTACAATCCTACCATGTCTTCTTAAATCACCATCACATGGCCCTACACTTGAAATCATGCCCTTTAAATCATAACCATATGTCTTTGTACACCATTCATGTCTTAGAGGGGCTCTGTACACCATTCATGTTTTAGAGGGGCCCACAAGTACTAAGAGACTTCATATGTTGAATAATTTCCATTTTGAGACCATTAATGGCATCTTAGGTTGTGTTGAGAGATAGGTAAGGTTTTTTGTTTGAATGACAGAGTTTTGAGACTCGACATGCAAGCAAGGAAAGTTTAACAAGGATGTTGGGATGAGAAACTCTAAAAATCCAAATTTTAAAAAGTCTAATTTTGGGGGAAAAGTGACTTTTGAGGAAATTTTACATGGATGACCAAACCCAAAATACCAAAATTTAAGGAAAAGGGTCTTAGAAGGGAAAATGGGATTCGGGGGGGGGAGCATGATAAGGATTACACGTCTAAAAAGTGTATTGGGATGAGAAACTTTGAAACTCCAAAATTTGGAAAGTTATATTTTTTGGGGGAAAAGTGACTTTTGAGGAATGGATGCATGGATGACCAAACCTAGAATCCTAAAATTTTAAGGAAAAGGGGCTTAAAGGATAATATGGGAGTTCGGGGGAAAGCTATGTCAAGGATGGTAGGTCTAATAGGTATGTCAAAATGAAAAACTTTGAAACTTCAAAATTGTCTAAAATCACTTGAAGTTAAAGGATAAAATATAAGGTATTGACCATAAAAGTGTCATTTAATTTTTTCTACTAAGTATATTTAAAGAATACACTTTGAAATAACACCTTAGATACTTAGCCAACATAAGGAACCCAATTGGAGATTTCTTAGATCTGTTATCAACAAAGGGTGGATATGGTCAAATGCACAAATTTGGAGTAGAACAAAGAAAATATGACACATGAAAATGGGGTGCCAAAACTTCCTATAATTAACTTATAGCTTTGATAATGAACACTATATCATCTAAAAATGACCAATCTAACATTCATGACCTACAACTTTTGTCGTATGTGATGCATAAATATAGAAACTCTACCCAACCAACACTTCCTAGTGCTATACTATGTGAAAAACTTCAATGTAGTTTGTACCTACTAGTTAGATTCTAGCCATCAATGGGAAAATTCATGGAACTAGAGTTGTAGAAATTTCATGATCTTCTCAACTAAACTATAGTTTTCCAATTCTATTTTTTTGGGGGGAATGTACCATTTTGGGTGTGTATTTCTCTATAAATACTAGCTTGTGTTCTCAAATTTATAATTGATATTATTATTTATGTAATTGGGCTATAGAGTCTAATGTAAAAGCTAATATTAGGTTGAGTGATAGTAGCTAATCTTTTAAGTTTGATGTTTGATCTTAGTCTTGACCTTCTTAGAGTTATACATGAGATCCTTTATACACGTTTACAAAGGAGTTGTATTCATGTAATTGTTAAATAACTAATAAAATTTATATATGAATCAAGCTATTGTCTACATGATTATAAGACTTATCTTTGTTCATTTATTAACTACTATATGTGATTTTTTTTTTCTATTGATTATTTTATCACAAGATATTACTTTCTCTACTCTAGTTCTAAAGATGTATTTTTTGGGTGAAAGCCTCTTTTACACTTTATTTATTTTCTAAAATCACTTATCGTTTCCTTACATTTTCTTTAGGAAAAACTTAATATGGATAAGGATTCAACATTCTAATCCCAAAAATTGACTTGTTGATCACATCCCACATTGGAAGGTATTTGCATTATTAGTGGGTCTTGTATAATGCATCTATTCATTAGAACCAATGACCCTTGACCTCCATAAACAATATATTCATTGTACCACCATGTTGATAAAATTATTCAAAAATAAAACATGATAGGATTAAATCTTCCTATACCTCCTTTCAATTTTCACATACTTCATTATTTTCATGCATACCTCCTCCTAGCAAAGTGGTAAGGAGGTCCTCAAATATCATCTATCTCATGCATCTACTCATTATCTTTGAATAATCTACATATATTTCCTCCTTACTTTGTATGCGCTTGAAAACCTTGAATCCTTATGTCAACATGCCATTTTTTTTAGTCGTGACTTCTTCTAAGATCTTGACAATGATACCCCTCTTGGCAACAACTCTATCCTTCCATTTCCTAGAAAAGTGGATTAAGAATTTTCGTTTAATTATTTCAATATTGTTACATCCTGCCCTAGATTACTTGAATCTTTTCACTTTATGGTAATTAATGTGATAAAACATGAGACTATGGAACCTAGAAAGTTATATTCTGATAAATTTGTGCAACATGTTATACTACTACATATAAATGGAATTATGATGGCTATCTGATGAAATGAATATGATGAAATACTATGAGATAATGCTATTTTCTTTAAAGAATTTGTTAATGAAAATGCAATAATATGATCATGATGTAATGTTTTACAAGCTAACTACTTGATTGTTTTGCTTGAGTGAAAATGCAGGAATGGTTTGAATTCCTCTAGTGAGAGAGGGGGAGTATCACCTAGGAGAGGGGTAAGGTTACAAATTATCTAGCCATGCCATTTGAGCTTAGCGTCAGTCAAGTATTGATCACGTAAACGTAAAAGAGTCTAGGGATGTCAATAGAGTACTTGGATGTAAGTCAACCTAAGGTAGTTGAGTTGTGTTCTTTCATTGTCATTGGTTGTGGCAATTTGGGAATTGATAACACTTTTGTTTGATATATAAGTATATATATGAATGTATACATGTGTGTGTACATAGGAAACACATAGGTGTATATATATATGCTTAAATGGATGTGCATGTACATATGTAGGCGATGTTACACATCAACAATGTACATGTACGTTCATGTAATCATATGTAAATATAAGTGTATGCATGCGTATATTATGAAAGAAAAACACAAACATATGTATATTCATATAGTTATGAAGCATGGTAATATATACACTATTATTTGATGACTAATGATATTAAATGGCAAGTTGAACATTGATTGTTTTAGTTATCATTGTGTTCTATATTATAGCGGTTACACCAGTGTAATGACATGATGTCCATCATCGGCAACCTTGCTTAACAATGTGATTATTATTATTCCTTGACTGTCTTAGCACTTATATACCTATTGATTATTTGTAATGGCTAAATTAGCCATGGAGCTTATGTGTTTTGGGCTCGACTCTTTTTAAAGAGGAGCATGTTAAATTTGTTATGCTCAACTCATTTGAAAAGAGGAGCATGTCATTATTATTATGGCTCAACCCAAATAATGGGGAGCATATAACTTAATGAAAATAGAGTTGTAGTTATTTATCAAGATCGGGTTTAAAGCCATGTAAGGCTGTGTGGAAAGCCACATAGGTGGCAATTTATGGAATGCATCTTTATATGTGTCTTAGACTCATTCACCATGATGTTTTTCTCAACTCTTAAAGTGCTCTTACACCAAATTTTCAGCCATGCTTTGGTTGCGTATAATCCACAAAGGTGGCAGTGTAGGAATTACTCTTTAATTTGCCTACCATCGTGGCAAAAGCTACGCATGGAAAGGATTTTAAACTATTCTTTTAACCTGCAAAATTGGTCTTGGGTTAGTGGTGAAGGTTGCCAAAAATTTGTTTTCTTAACCGTCTTGTAAAACCATTGAGAACTACCTTATCTTGCGTTAAAGAAAGAAGAGGAATTAGTTATTTGAGAGGTGGGTTAGTAATAGGGAGAAGTCTTCGAAGTGGAGATCACTGGGGAGGATTATGAAGGGAAAAGGAATAGTAATTCTTCCCTTAACGGAGAAAAGAGAGGAGTACAGTAGGAAGCCATTGCAATCTCCTGGGAGTGGAAAACGGAGAACAACTAGTCATGAAGAAGCAAATCTTGGTATTTGCACAGGAAAAAGTTTGGTTATGAGCTAGTAATAACTATGCAAAGTTGTGTGTAGTGGCATTGAGCTTTATCTAAAAGTTGTTTCCAATAGCTGGAGAATTATTTTGGAGTTATGAGCTTGGGGGATGAGTGAAAGCAAACTCAAACCCGTTATACCTAACTGTGCAGGCAAGTGTTGCCCTCATATTTTTCTTTATCATATAAGTTGAAATTGAGACCTTTAGAGTTTAATGGAAAGGGATATTTAGTTAATCTTACTTTTAAACTCTCTTTATTTTGCTAGAAATAGTTGAGTAAAAGTTGAAACCTATCATTTTAAACTTGGAGAGTCTTTCTTTCATTTTGAAAGAATTTTTTTCTCTACTTTTCCAGTGGGCAAGTTACAATGGAATGCAAATAATTGTGAATATAATTTTTTATTTGAGAAACCTTCATTGAGTGAAATTAGAACCATATTTTCTTTGTTAGATATTCAAGCCAAAGATTAGTTGGTTGTAAGCTTATGAGTTGGTAGAAGGGCACAATCAATGCTAGACCTTCATAAAAAATGCTTAACTAGTTCCTTATATCAGCTAATCTTTGTATTCTTGTTCACGACCTTTTGTCACTATTGAATTTCACTCCATTTTCCAACGAAAGTTCGTCGGTCGTTCGATAAACATTTGTCAGAACATTGACAAATTGACGAAAAAAAAATTGTCGCTATTTTTTTGTCGAAATTCTTACGACGAATTAAACGTCGAAATAACAGCACAGATTCGTCGGTCGTCAGCATCATAAAATGACTCGGATGTTCGTCGGAATATCGACGAAAACTTTGTGTATCCACCGACAAATTACAACCAAAATGCAATTGCAATGGCTCTTCTAAAGCGTTGAAACAACACCAGTTCATTGCCATTTCAACTAAATGGGCAAGGAGTTACAACGAAGTCCGGTGATCCCATAATAGTGGTTTACAAATTTTGGCCAAACTGGACACTGAAATTATTATTTTTAACTAAATCTTCACATTTGGGCACCTATAGTGGCTAAACTGTGAGGAATTTGAAAATGGTACAAACTAGAGTCTCATCAAATTTTGTCTGTAGATTCTAAAAACATTTTTTTCAAAATTGTTGGAATCAAATTGCACTTCTTTTTCCATCTCCCACGAAAATAGATTTTTTCAGAAAACAACATTTTAAAAAAGTGACGCACACCGTATAACGCATAACATTTTTTCCATGAAGGATAAAATTATAATTCTTTCAAATTTAGATTTGTAACTTTGATATCTAGTGCTTCCACTTGGTTAGATAGTTTTTTATTGAATATTTTTTCCTTAATCAAGTTTCAAAGTCAAACGAATTACAATTCCATTAATGCCGTATAACGTAACTTTTTTGTATATGTCAAAATTTAATTTATTTTTTTGTTGGATCAAGGACTTCAATATTTGGTGCACTCATATTTTTCAATTTTTTTTTTGATAATCTTCTATTTTTCCACATGTGAAGAACAAAGAAATTCATTTTCGATGAAAAACCTATGTTTAATAAAACTTAGAAAACAAATACATAACAAAACCAAAACATATTAAAATTATATTCATTGGATAGCTTGTTCTAAGGAATACCATAATCATTTGAAATAAATTTTAAATGAATTCATTTGATCCCCCAAAATCTAAATCAAAAGTGATTTTTTATCACATTTTGATAGGTGTAAAGGAGACGCATTTATAGGTATGGTTTAAAACTAGCGAGGTTCTATCCAAGGGGGTTTGATCTAAGGTGATTTGATCAAACCCTCTTCAATTGGAATCCTTAAAATGGAACTTTTTAAGGCTTAAATCATTATATTTTCTAAAAATATGTGATTTCAGCTAAAATTTGTTCCTCTCAGGAATTGTAAACCACTATTATGACAGCACCCAGTCTTCATCGCAGCTAAGCAACTTCGTTAGACCTTTTCTATGATTCGTCCATGGCCTTTGTCGAAATTGTGACGAAATGGGCAAGGAGTTACGACGAAGCCTTTGTTGCAGCTAACTTCGTTGAAATGTACCATCGTGGAGACTCTTGGTGATGACCATCGAAGCCAACCCATCAGTGAGAGATCAATCATCGACATAGGATAAAAAACTCACTCTGATAGTCCATGTCTTGCCAATGACTTCCGTCGGCAAGACAGATCTAATGTCACACCGATCTGACCTCTTCAGGAGTTTTGAACATTGCCAGTTATCAGCAAGACATTCTGAGGGTCTCGCCTATTAAACAAGTGTCTAAGAGCAAGTAAACAAATAGAACCTATTAATTCTCTTATTTTCGGGTTCTTTAAATCATAGAATAGATACCATCTTCTTGTGTATAATGTACTTATATTCAAATTTGAATTTGAGACCAATTGTCATTGCACATTCCAGTTTACTTGCACAGAGTATTCTATAAGCAATATATTGATAGTGCCAAATGATTTATAGTGTTGTACAACTCTACCTATCATCACAGTTCTGTTGTTCCCCCCGAGAGAATCCTGCAAAGACAAGTTTATAATACCAAGTCAAATAATATGAAAAAGACTTACTTCCATACAAATTAAATGATTATTCTCACAATGGCAATTGTCTAATTACAACAACAATTCCATGAAAGGTTATCCATGCTTCATAAGAGATGACTGATCATACATACTGCAAGATGCATAGAAAAACATTACACTTGAGAACAACCAAGGGCTAACAAGGGAAGGAGTTAAGAAACAACTCTACCTATCATCACAGCTGTTGTTCCCCCGAGAGAATCTGCAAAGACAAGTTTACAATACCAAGTCAAATAATATGAAAAAGACTTACTTCCATACAAATTAAATGATTATTCTCACAATGGAAATTGTCTAATTATAACAACAATTCAGTGTGTGTATGTATATCATTTATATTTAGTGTTCAGAAACAACCCATTAGGTTTGCACATGGATAAAAATTCATAAAATCAGATCTCCCATACATATTTTGTTGAAACCTAGGCTTGAACCTCTCATTTCACATGCTTTTCACAAAACTATTGAGGACAGCAGCTATACCTTCTTTATGTCTCATCCTACGCCCTATTCATGCATCCTACAATTACAACAATATCCATGGGGCCTCTTACACAAGCTACAGTAATCACAAAAAGTGTAAGAGCCCCTTTATATCATGTTTGGACTACAAAACCCTCAAAAATAGGGTAACTCAGATTATGATTTGTTGGTGAGTTGTATGGACAAAATCATTAGCACCAGCTCATTCTTAGAATCTTTTGAAAGATAATCAAATCAGGTGGTAGTTAAGTACAAACCTTATAGTGTCAAGGTGAATGAGGTGATCAATTTTGATTGGTCAACTGATGAAGAGTACTAGAAATGGGTAAATGTATATTTAACTGAGGAAGAGTGAAAAGGAGTAGGCTACTAACGGTTGACAAATCAGCTGTTGCAGTTACAACAGATTCCAATTTTGTTTTTTGGTAATAGTCTAGGCACGAAATTCTTGAAGTTTTTTGTTGTTGCATCAACCATTCTCAGCGGACACGATGAACAAGAAGATTCTCTGGTGAGATTGTTGTAACAAATTTTTGGAATATCACAAGGAGGTCCAATTGGCTGGTGACACGTGTGCTTTCTAGCCTAATGCTTGTTTGCTCCTTCTTTTTCTATAAGAAGGATTTCAAGGCTAGAAGTACAGGTTAGCAAGTTAGATATTTTTGGTCAAGTCTAGATGAAGTTGCAAAGCAAATTGTAAAGTCTGATGGTTTTAAGGAAAATACAATTTAAGTTTTGAGTCATTTTGTAGTAGGTTTTGAATTCATGGGGATTTGATGTTTTATGACAGTACTAGCATTTGAATTGATATGATTAATTTAAACTCATGTCTCTCCATTGTACAAGAATATATGAATTTTGAATAAAATGATCAAGGGTTGTTTCATTCATCTCACTGTTGTGGTGTGTATGATTCTTGTTTTAGCTTTAATTCAAGGAATTAATTAAAATGCTTGAATGGGATTGTATGTGGATATGTTCTGTATAAGGATTTGATAAGTAGTATTGGGTTAGAATACATATTGATGAGATTGTAAAACAATGTTATCAAGGATCTTATATGTTATCTGTTAAATCTATCATAAACCCTTAGATGCTTATAAATTTGACTCCTCCAATGGATATATGGCACTGATCTAAGTTGTACTTATTCGTATGGTTCATTATTTGTTTGCCTTTACCTAGAGCTTGCTACAAATTTCAAATCAATGACTATCTTATACTATGAATTTTGTTGTAGTTATCTCATGCTCCAAATAGTTGATATTATTGATAAGCATCCAATTCTATTCGGTATTATCCTATTATGTTGAGCTATTAAATGAGATTATCTGTTGTTGTTAATGTTGTTTATGATGATGGTGCAGAGGTTGTAAACGCATTAAGGGATCACCCTCCTAGGTCTTGCAGAGCCCAAAGTGTAGGAGGTATTTCAAATCCTCGTCAGTTGGTCCAGGTCCTTCGAGCTACCCTTTATTGGAATTGGAAATTCCATAGGTAGATTAGAAGATCAACCTACTTACCATAAAAACAACCAACACCTTGCATATGTTTGTGGTGGAGGTATTAAAGAAGAATTGTATGCCTCTATTTCCATTCATTAGATCTACCTTAGCCTAGCATATACTTGGGCTAAGTCTACAATGGCTTTAGACTCATGCGATGAAGGCTATGTGTGATGAAATCCTAGACCTCAACCAAGATGTGGGTAGATTATGGGAGTTTTTCCAAGACCTGAGGCTGGTCGATAAAAATGTGAAAGACTAAGCTATTTTACTTTTTTTGTCTTATCTTATACCATTTTACGAGAATGGGGGTGCCAATGTACGAGAGGATCTTTGGAAACTAGGCATAAAAATTGAAGGTTAAAGAGAATGGGGGTGCCAAACTTATAGTACTCATTGCCCCTTGGTCGTCGATTTTCCCTAAGTGCCCTCAACCTCATCCTTGGTGCTGGTATTGACCTTGTTTTCACTCCTCCAAACTCTTCCTCGGCGTTGATATTGACCTTGTTTTCACTCCTCCAAACTCTTTGTCGGCGCTGGTATTGACCTTGTTTTCACTCTAAACTCTTCCTCGGCATTGGTATTGACCTTGTTTTCACTCCTCCAAACTCTTCCTCGGTGTTGATATTGACCTTGTTTTCACTCCTCCAAACTCTTTGTCGGCGCTAGTATTGACCTTGTTTTAACTTCAAACTCTTCCTCGGCGTTGGCATTGACCTTGTTTTCACTACTCCAAACTCTTCCTTGGCGCTGGAATTGACCTTGTTTTCACTACTCCAAACTCTTCCTCGGCACTTGTATTGACCTTTCACTTCTCCAATTTGACGAGCTACAACCTGGTTTCGTTAGGTTTTACAGTATGCTAATTAAGTTGAAAATTTTGGTACCATTTAGCTAGGTTTTAATATTCTACAATATAGTTAAGTATGTATTAGCTATATTTTACATAATAAATAATATAATTATTCAACTTATTATAATTATATAATATATTCTTTAACAAAATTATTAAATACGTATAAAATTATTATAATTAATAATTAATAATAAGTATATTTTTATATAATACAAAATATAATTAATATAATAGTAATATATATTAATATGAGAGAGAGAAACTAAATTTTGATTGGTTGTTTCATGTCAACAATCCAAGGATGGCATGTTAGTTATTGCCATTTGATTAAAGATGTGATAATTCTCCTTTAAGACCTCTTCAATGTACCCATTGCACATAAGGAGACAAATAGGAAGGGGAGACAAATAGATAGAGAGGTAGAGATAAAGAGAATAAGGATGAATAGATAGAGATATAGGAGGTGATTGATATATGTCCCCATTTTTGGCCGAGCATGGAGTTAGTAGATTGGCCTATCGGGGAGACCCTGTTAGAGGCGTGAGTGGTTAGAGGTCGTTTGGGAGAGCAACCGGTGAATTGGCCGGTTTTGATCAGGTGACGCCGTTTGGGCACCGATCGGAGACTTCTTACTTGGGGAAGTTGCTATTTTACCGGAGTTCTGGCGGCGATTATTGGGACCCACCTTTATTTTTAGCGATATGACTTTGGCGGCGTTGGGGAATCGCCGGGGTTAGTGGAAACTGAGGCAGACGTGTCGGATGAGTACTTGAGAGAAATATTAATGATTTAATGATTATAATGTAAAGTTATAATATTAAATTATAACTTAAGTGATTTGTCTTGAGGGGTGTGCCCATCATCAGAAAGGGGGCCAGTTAATAATTATAATTTATTATAATTATTTGACGGAGAACTATTGAAAAATTAAAAGAATTAAAAAGTCAAATATTTAAAATTCCCTATCTTTAAGGAAATCGCACTTTTGAGCAATAAAGAGGTTTTGCCTTGGGAATTGTGCTATTATGACATTTTATGAATTAAAAATTGATCAGTCTTGCCAGGGAACAGAGACCTTAGGGTTTGAGTTCGAAATTCTTGGAGAACGAGCCATCTCCATTGAATCAGTTCAGAGGGTGTGAGATATCACCTGATTTACTGCCAGTTGTGAGATTTCTTCATCCAGAAGAAATTACAGAGCTTCAGAGAATTAATGGATCTTCAGAGGTTATCTATTTACAGAGTTGCAGAGAGCTTATTCTTTCAGAAGATAATCAATCATCAAGGTGCACCTTCTACAGAATCCAGATATAGATCACAGAGGGAGCCGTACCATTTGCATTAATAGCTGCTGCAGGTCATACCCTCTGTCAAGCCGTACCAGCAGAGAAAGAAAGTGTTTCCTCATATAAGGCACACGCCTTACATATTGGTCTTCTGCCTTCTATTCTCCAAGATGCCTATCCTTTGTTATTCTGGAGTCTAGGAAAGAGAGGTCGTACATTTTAATTAATTGTTGATTTCTGTTTACAGCCGTACAAACTGTACCAGGGCCGTACCATCTAAAATAAGGCGCATATCTCCTTGTGAGTGGATCGATTGCATTGAGGGTAGCTTATCAACTCCAGTTTGGACGCATACTTCTTGGGCATCATCAGAGATCATCAGACAGAAGGAGAACAAGCCTTTCATCTCAGCTGTACCAGATTTCTGAGCATCTCCAGCTTGCTGTTTACTAGGTTTTTACCTCAATAAAATCTGTATTCTTCATTGCAAGTCATCAGATCAATGTTGTACTGAACCTATATAAGCAATAGATGAAACGCCTTCAAAATATCTTGTATTTGTGATGCATGTTGGCCATTTAGTATATTTTATAGAATTTATTATTCTCTCCAAGCAAAATTGCCTTCATCTTTATTTATCTCCAAGCAAAATTGCCTTCATCTTTATTTATGCAAAAAACCGTCAAAAACAACACGAAAACCCAAAACGTCAGAAAAGACACAGGAAACTGTCAGATCCGGAGAATAGGGGA
>VDFB02194543.1:0-16877 GCA_007258455.2 Sequoia sempervirens | reverse complement strand
CTACAATCAGATAGTTACTGGGGGTATAGACCAGATATTGCTACAAACATTCCAAATATAAAATCACATACACTATTTATCCAACCAAACTAATTTATTTCTGAATATTAAACCCTAGATCTTCAAGCAATGTAAAAGATAGAACAAAAGAACCATGCAAGATGAGATAACACAAAGGATTTCACCAGGAAAACCACAATGCCTTCAATTGTATTAATCACCAAATGCTGCAACAATTCAACTGTTCTGAATATGGTATTTGCTTCAAGAAATTCTAAAAAAACTCTAACTATTGCTCCTACTAATCTCTATTCTTGCTAATGTCTATAACCAATGTCTTCTAACCCTTACAATGAGGCAAGAATGCCTATTTATCAAATTCCCCCCAAAAACATGTCGGCCCAGCCAAAACATTTTTACAAAGATAACCAAAACCGCCAAAACAGGTCGGCCAAGGAAACAAACTAAGGCACACATTTAATGCCATCATCCAAGTCAGCCAAGGCACGGTCCCCAAGGAATTCTGGTCCAATGCATGCCCTATAATAATAGGGAAGCACAAATCTCGAAAAGAGCATTAACTGCTAACTCCCTTATCTTTTCTCTTCGCTGGTGACCCTTGGACCTTCGAGAATATCCCCTCCAGCTCAGCAATAGGTGGCAACGGCAAAACCCTGAGTCTGCATTTAAATGAATCAATTCCCTCATTGGACCGTTCAACAGTTTTCTTCCAGTCCTTCATGCTGGTTATGTACCTGTCTATTATTGCCAAGTATGTAGCTGCATCATCAAGCAAATGGGAGGTGACAGCTCCATCAAATTCCGGGGCATAAACCTCATGCCACCATTCCTTCAATTGATCTAAGCTCAGATATTTGGGAGCTATTTTCTTCCTCCCTGTCATCACCTCAAAGAAAGCTATGCAACCATCATAAATTGCAGTGAGGTCAGCCTCAATTGATTTTCTCCATTTTTGTATCTTCTTCAGGCCTCCCTGCCTGATCTGCAATGCCTCGAACCATTCCCATGGTTCATCCAATCTGGCAGAGGGAAGGATTCCATCCTTGCCCAACTGTTCTTTGCCATGCCCTAGAATAATCCTTGACTTCTGCAGCAGGAGGTCAATATCATTTTTATCTTGAGAGAGGATACTCTCTAACAGTTCCTTTCCTCGGACTACATCCTTGCCCACAGACAGGATCTCTTTGATAGCTTCATCCCCCTGTGTCTGGACACTCATCAACCAATCGGTGGCAGCCTGTGCAGAAGCCTTCATCTTTTCAATTCCGGAGATTGTCTCCTTTGGTAGAAATCCCGGAGTAGTAGAGGAGGACGGATGGAGAGATTGTAGAGGCTTCATGACCTCTTCCAGACATTTCCTCAACCTTTCATTCTCTCTTTTCAGTTCTCGTTTTGACTGGGTCTCCTTCTTCAGTCTATCCACAATCACAGCACTTGACCCTTCGAATTCCTCAATATCCTGTTCTAAGGAGGTCGGCCCAAGGTTAATGGTTTGGACGTTGTAATCCTGGCCTATCACCTCATCTCTCATTTTGTCTGCAGCAGGGGTGGCAATGTGAACCACTCGGTTATGCACTTCATCTCTTTCTACCCGAGAAATCACCTTTGCAGCCTTCTTCTTCTTCCCTTTACCAATCTGAGATAACATCTCATCCCAGTCAAGAGGAGTGTCTTCTACTATCACCTGCTTCTTCTTTGTAATCTCTTTCTCTAGCCAGTCCGGGGCTACGGGGTTTGTCCAGATTCCCTCTGTTCTGGTTTCTCCCGGATCCTCTGTGGCTTTCTCCTCTTCTGCAACTGTCACCTCGACTTCCTCCTCAGTCGTTGCCTTGTCATCTTCTTTTTCCGGAGGTTGTTCACCTTGGTCGGTTTCCTCAAATCCCAAACTCCTTCTGGAAATACCTGATGTGGAATTCCCCGGGTGGATGCTTTCCTCCCACAGGCGACCTGGCCAACCTTTCACTCTCCTGGAGAATCCCCTCGTGATCAGACCAAGGGAGAGGCGTGCTTTTCCCACCCGCTTGGCACTCCCACTCAAGCAATGTTCCTTCTTTGAACGGTTCTGCCTCTCCGCTGATTTCCTGCTCATCCAGATTCTCCGGTTCTAGTATGCTCTGTGGAGGAGAAACAGGCTTGTCCTGTTTTTCAGCTAGCAATATTGGAGAAGAGTCTTTTGACTGAGCAGCATCCTTTGGGGAAGGAGTTCTAGATCTTCTGGTGTATACTCTGGTCTTTTCGCCCCTGGAGCTTTCCACATCCACAACTGGAGGTTCATCCTTCGAAGTAGTTTGGCCTTTCTTCTTGGCAACCCTTGCAGTTCTGGCCTTCTTGGGCGGTGGAGGAACATCCTCCTCTTCAACTTTCTATGCCTCCTCCTCATCCGAGGACTTGCTGATAGTCAGGGTCTTCCACCTACGTTTACCAATTGGCTTCCTTTTTGCTGCAGGTTGAGTCCCCTTAGGACCTCTGACCTTGATCTTGAAAGGGGAGGTTTTAGCTGTTTTCCCTTTGGGGTCCTCTTCCCCGGATTCTTCAGAAGTGGACATGGGGTTGAGATTCCCCATCAAATCGAAGGTACAAGGTACCTTGGCACTCTCTAACACCCAGACCTCATGCTTGATCCAAGCAAAGGTAAATTTTAGCACTGGAGCCATTAAGTCCTCCAACTCAGTCACCTCAGGCTCATTCCAATCAATATCCGCCACTGACCTGTCCTTAATGGGCTCATAAACATGGTCCTGGATCAGTTTTCCATCGTCATCCAGCTGATCCGGAATCAGCTTCACATTATACTATCTAATGGCCTCTACAGGCAGCCGGGAATACCTTTTCTTCCTCGCATCAAGGTCATCCTTGATGTTGACCCAGTAATCTTCTAATTCCTCCTTATGCCTGTATTCCCGGGTAGCTCTTTTCTGTGCCTCCCCAGTGATGTCAAAATTCATTCTCTTTGAATGGAAAGAGAATCCATAGGCGGCCAATTCCTCACCTGCAGTGTGAGCTGATTGGATGGACGGGCACACTTCCCCCACGCCAATCCCAAGAGGGAAATCACAAAACCGCTTATAAGTCTTTTACTAATCGTGATCAAATCCATACCGGCCCCACGACTCTAGCAGCAATAATGGTCATCGCGGGATACCTCGCACCAGAGAGCAACCCGGGCATCCATCAATCCGGAGAAGTAAAGCGGGGAACCGGATGAACCAGCCCCCAGACTTAATCAACCTCTTTGGCCCCATCGACAATCCGAGCGTCTCGAAGGTCCGTAATGTATAGTGAAGGCATCATTGGGTCTCCTGCACCCTCTCGGTCCCAACAGGTGCAATTCCTGTAGACTTCATAGATACATTCCCGCCTAATGGTTCCTCGCCGAGTTCTCTTTGTAGGGTAGGAGAGATACATAGCGAGACATAGGAGGATGGTGAATTTTCCCTCCGGCAAAAATTCCTTTAATCGCTTTATCTATTGCGACCGACAAGTCCCTACCGTAATTCACCATTCTAGATCACATGGACCATCCAACTTTCCAATACTCTGGCAGTTTTAAGCTCGGCCACCCTGCTTAACAATGTAATAGCATCATAGATATCCGGCCTGAACTTCACCCTGTGCAACTGCTTGGGCAATTTGGAGTGGTGAGACTTGGGCTTCTCAAGCCATGAGTTGATAAGCTGTTGAGCCTTAACTGGCTCATTCTCATAGTATGTTCGAGCTGTATCAATGTTTAAGGCACAGACCGAGGAGAGATCAGGCATGCTGAAGGCCTGGGCAATGGAGGCTAGACTGAAGTTTGCCAAGACTCGTCCCTCGGTGCTAACCACCATCTGTGTGTCAAAAGCGTACTGTCTAGCACACTCCAAAATCAGCTTGTAGCACTGGACTGCTGGAGGGAACCCTGCCACATGCACCAATCCTGAGTTCATCATCCCTTGCCTCAATGCCGATTGGTCTTTCTCGGCTGTTCTCTACTTAAACTCTTCATATCGCCATGCTCCCACATTGGTGTCGGACACATCAGCCCACACAGAGGATATCCTGCTCTCTGGAACCTGACTTTTCATGTCCAATCTTAACCTTTCTGTCTCAGAAATTGAAGATGCCCCGGCACCACCTTTGGACTTCCCAGCAGTAGCCTTGCTTGATTCAGCCTGCACATTCAAGAATTACCATTAAAATACAAATATTAAGCTCATATCAATCTCAAGGGTTAGCACACATCATATAAATCCATTAAAATCCATTGCTAACTGCCAGTCTTTCAGGATCCGGAGAAATCAAATAATCCGGAAAAATCATGTAAACCGAGAAAATACCGTCGGGGCAGAATTTCGGAGAAATCCGACCCAGACGGATTCCTGCTGCCAAAACACTATTAGACATATAAACCATTAATACGCTTGGAAACATCAAAGGGTAATCGTTAAATCACTCATTGGCAACAAGAAATAAGCATGAGTAATCATTCCCTCAATCCTATCATCGAAATATACAAAAGAACGCAATCAGAAAGGAAATCCGAAAAAAAAACCGGATGGAACGGATTTTCGCGGACAGCATAAAACGCACCGGAAATTAACTCAGTCCGCGGAATAAGCCCAAACGGGAAAATCCGGGAGCGAGGAAATTCCGCGACGGCCTCGGAAACCCGAAAAACGGCAAAACGTGCACCAAAACTTGAACAACCCCGGGATATCCACTACCTAAGCTCGAAGGATCCTAAAACCGACGATGATCAACAACCTCAAGTACGCAAAGGATCCAACTCCCAAAAGCTCTTAAAAGAAGGAATCCCCGTGCCAAAAAGATGATGCCCTAGAGCAAACGATCGAATTTCTGCCATTAAAACCAGAGCAAGCTTTTAGGGATAAAATATCGGTTCAGGATTTACCTAAAAGCCCTCTAATCCTCATAGGACGGGAAGCCAACATAACACGGGAGAAAAGTCGCTCAAGCATAAGATGAAATCATTGTTCTAGCCGAGACACCAAGGAAACCCTAATCTCGCACGATAACACACTTCGCGCCCAAAACAAACAAGCAGCCAGATCCAGAACGTCGTCCAAAGGATAATTATGCAGTCGAGCAGACAAATGGAGCTCATAGGGCACAGGGGATGGGTTCGACAAATAAAACGGGTCCAACCCTGACTCAATTAACATGGAACCAAAACCAAATCAAGGGCCGACCCCAAATTTAACAATACCTAATCACAAGAAAACCCCAAATCATTACGCAAGCAAACGGAAGGACAATAGATACATACCATGGATCAAAGCAAGCGAAAAATCTGAGCTCAGAAAGTCAACCACGCGACAAACACGTCCAAGCAACGTGATACTGGCAGCAACACTCAAGCAATTCACGCGCAAACAAACCAAGATCAAACCTCAAAGCTCAATTGAAAGTTTCGAATCGCCAGAGCAGAAAACAAGGAAGCAATGAAGTTGGAATGAATCAGAAAATGCCCTAAATCCGACCTTATACTCGTCTGAGCCAAGGTACCTCAACCATTAATGCGCGAAAAGACGTTTCTGACAAATCCGGAAACCCGAGCCCCAAGTGGAATTTTGGAGAATCCGAGAATGCGCGGAGACACGGATCCCGCGGAAATGCAGAAACCGGAAAAATCAGGAAGATCGGGATTTTGACAGGATCCGGGAAAATCCGATAGGACCGGAAAATCCCGAAGTCAGGCAGAAACCCGGAATCGGAGAATCCTACCAGAAACGGACAAGGAACCAGGGCCGGAAAAATCTGCCAGAGGTGGAAAATCCCGGATCCAGGTGAAAACCCGGATTTGGCCAAAACTCAATTTAAATCAATTCCAACCTCAAGGCAAGGGCAAAGCCAGCAAGACCAACATATCAAGACCCTAAAAATGATAAATCCAATAAAATCAAAGGTCAAAGACATCAAAAGGAGGGTCCCCACTCCAAGTGGGCGTGAAAAGGAAAACTCCGCAGACAAATGTGAGGTTTCTGAAACACTCCTAGGTAAGTAGATTTGCTCAAACTTTCACCGAGGTATAGAATAAAGAGAACTTAAAGTTAATGAATTTAAGTTTAATCTAGATTTGTGTATATATAGCTTCATAAGAGTATATGGGTTCACTAGGTTATTATTTGAAATCTTTAATAATGGCCCTACCAGATTGTTTGTCTTAGAATTCCTACACTAGCAAGCTATATATAATAAAAATTTAACATGGAACTCACAAAGGTAGAGCTACATTCTACTCCATCCTATATAATTTTTTGTGATGTCAATGTAACCAAGAATAAGACTATGGATGTCCTACATGATGTCAATGTAACCAAAAATAAAACTTCTATCCTCGACCCTATCTATCAGCCAAGACTCCTTCAATATCTCCTAGATGCTTGAGATGCTTAAGACTAGGTCAAAATACCCTATATTCTCTTCATTTGTTGCATAGCTCATCAAGTTTCCCTATATGTTCTCTAAATAATCATGATTGCATGGAAAGAAGTTATAATTACTCATTAAACTCTCAACTATTGAGCCTCCCTCAAACTTTCCCATAGGACGGAAAAGCTTAGAAATGATTAAATTCCCAATAGGTGTGGGAGATCTTTAGGAAACATTTGACACTAATTTGATCCATTGAATTCTTTCTTCATTCTTTATATATTCCTCAAATATACCTTGCACTCTATCATACCTAAATCTACTACATTCATGTCCTTGTTATTAGCATGTAGGTGATATAGTATGGTCCATGAATTTTATGTCTCTTTTTTCATTTTTCTATACCTCTTTATCTCACTACTATGTCCCTCACATAAAAAGAAAGAAAAACATTACTTTTCTCATCTAAGGCCCCTAAGGTTTTAAACCCTAGATGCAAGGATTCAAAGCACATCAACCATGTGGTACAAATGATCAAATCCCAAAGATGATCTGTAGCAATGAAAGAGTTTGGAAAGGTAGAGAGCTACAATCGGGTGAATTTAGCAGAACCCCCACCAAAGCCAATAGCTGCATGCATTTGCATTTACTGCAGCAGGTGCCACATTTACCTGTAAAACCCGAGCCCACCATGTAATCGATTTTTGATATTCAACCATGAGAGCAGTAAGAGAGAGCTGATATCATGTATCAAAACATTACATTCTTCCAGCCATGGATAAGGAGATGATTACTTTTCTTCATTTTCATTTGCATAACCATATCACGTAAGCAGAACCATGAAGACCAAGTGATGTCCGGGCTTATGTGGAGGTAAATGGATGTGGTCCAAACTTTAGAGGGGCAAGAAGGTCACCCTTACGAATGATAGAAGAGGGGTTGGTCAGACAAACTAGGGGCACCTAGTCATGAGTAGGGACCTATAGGTTAGATTGGTGAAGCAAAGCACCAAGGAGGTCTTACAAGGAAAGGCCTAGAGCAAGTACATACAAGGAAAGGATCATGCCTACCTACTCCTCTTCCTCTATTTGAACCTCCTTGAGGTCCTCTACCCCGGTTATGTCCACCTCTTGTAGATGTTTCACCTCCATGCTCTATGAGTTTTGACTCTCCTTGGTTTCTTTGGTCATTGCCTCTACCTTGGTAGCCACCACGCTGTCCTCTTTGATCTCTTTGATCTCTGCCTTTGCCTCTGCCCTTAGAAGTCTAATCTTGCTTCCTCTTACTCCTCTCTTCAATCTTTAATGCCAATTGATAACATTGGTGCACTGTTTTGGGGCTTAAGAGAACCATCTCCTCTTGAATGTTCCACTTCAAACCATTGAGATACCTTGCCACCTTGATACTTTCATCATCTGTGACATTGGACCTCATGCAAAGTCTTTGAAACTCCTCAGTATAAGAACTCACATCCTGATCTCTTTGCCTCAAACTCTGTCTCCTCTTATGCAACTAAATTTCAGTCTTCAGGTAGGTATGCTTCTTTCACCTTGGCAACCATTCCCTTCCAAGTAGAGATAGGTTGCTTGCCTTCCTTCTCCCTCTCTATCTAAATGAATTTCCACCATGTTAAGGTAGAACCTCTTAGTCTTGATTTAGCCACCCTTACCTTCTGTGCTTCAGTGACTCCATCACACTCAAAATGGTTTTCCATTCCCTCTATCCAATCCATAACTAAATCAGCCTCCATCTTTCCACTAAACAGTGGTACTCCTTCAAGTGCTTTTCCACTCAAATCCTTCAATGCTTTCAAGAAGGGATCCTCCTTCAATATAGGGTCAGGTTCAGGGATTCTATCCTCCTTTGCAACCTCTTCTTCTTTTACTATTCTTCCATCAAACCGCATAACATTCAGTGCTTGCTCAAGTTGGTCTAACTTCTCTCTCAATACCCTATTATCTTCCTCTATTTCTTCAACCCTCTTGGCCAACTCAGCATTTGTCACCATGATGCTAGAACCACTAGACTCTGTCTCTGACATACAAGATCAATCCCAAATCTTTTGCTTGCTCTGATACCAATCTGATAGGGAGAGGGGTTGGAGGAATCAATCACTGATTCCTACTCTAGGCCTTTCCTTGTAAGACCTCCTTGGTGCTTTGCTTCACCAATCCAACCTATAGGTCCCTACTCATGACTAGGTGCCCCTGGTTTGTCCTGGACTAACCCCTCTTCTATCACAACCCAACCACCAAGTCCACCTTTGGTTCATTGCCACAACTCTTCCTTAGCCTTTACACTATACTAAAGACCATTCTTCCTCAACACCTTATCAACTCTTGTGGGTAGTGATAAGTCTTAAAAGGCTTCAAACTTCTTCTCCAAAGGTTTTTGAACAACCTCCAAGACTTCAACTTCCCATCGCTCTCACCAATCCTTTAGCTAGGGTTTGAAAGGCTAGTAGCCCTTGAGCCCCTATTAGGTCTCCTTCACCTACAAAATAGGTTAGAACTCACAAATCTCAAAAGGACTTCCCACTCTTTTTCCAAGGTTCTTGGTTCACATGGACAACACTCAAAGATACTTGAGGTCTCAGCCTTCCACTGTCCGTACAAAGCTCAAACATGAAATGGAGCAAAAACTAGGGTTTTAAGCCTTCCCTTGATAGTTAGCAAACTTCCAATTTGTTTACACACCAAATGGGCAGATGGAGCCTCCTCCTTCATGTAGTAACAAGGTAACACACCACCCTACCTCCTCCAAGAAGAAAATACTCAATGGCTCAGCACCCCTACAAGATTTTTGACCTACAGAACAAGTTTTTCCTAGCCAGACCTGCACTGGCTCGCCTAGGGCATCACTTTGCTAGCAACTCCTGCACTCAAACAAAACCTACCAACTAACATATGTACAAGCATGATGTATAGGCACTCTTTTCAAAAGGCCATATGGTTTGTACGGCGGAAAAGTGCTCTAGCACCCCATTTACTCAACACTGCCTGTTTCAGGCCAGCAAGCACAAAGAAATGGATTTGATATGGCTATTGTTTTCAAATAATTAAAGCGAGATGTACTCCATATGTACGCCATTCCTGAATCTTCACTTGATGGCATCAAGGAATGGATGAACTCCATGGATATAAAGTATTATGAAAGTAGAATGAACTTGAATTGGCAACCAATTTGTAAGACTAATACTGATGATCTAGATAAATTTATTGAAGATGTTGGTTGGGAATTTTTGAATATGGAAGCTAGTGATTTTGATTCTGATAATTCAGAAGAGTCAGATCAAGGATATGAACCCTCTAATGTAGAAGAGGAATCATAATTAGATTTCATATAGCCACCATCAAGATTGTTACAAGCCAATCAACAAGATGGAGGGAATTCTTATATAAGGATAATTTTCAATGTTGCAGGTACCAGCTTTAATGCCAACTACAATGGCAACATTGAAATTCCCTAGCAGTATTTATGTTAAGGAAATTTCCTTTAGATGTAAGGATTCAAAGCACATCAACCATGTGGCTTAATTTATCATAAGTTGTAAACATGATGTTCACTAAGTGCATTCCTACTCTTTCGATCACAATGTGCTAATCGTCATTGATCACCATCATATTCTCCTTTCATGACATTTTCTATCATCTTTGGTGTATAAACACTTGACTATTATATTTAACTCAAGTGAGGAAACTTAAAAATCATAATGATAGGCCAAAGAAAGAATATTCATTCTTTTCATGGTAAAAGGAGACTTCAATTTAATCACTATCATCCTCAAAAGGTTAATTCCATTGTCAAACATTTATTGCATATCTTAAACTATGACAAGCGTTTAATAAGGGTTTTGAAGAATAGGCCATTGACAAGTTAGCTCCATCATTTTATTGTCATATCTTTATTTAGCTCTTACTCCATTCCTGTAATAGTGATACTGATTTGTCATACGAACTCAATTGGCTACTATCAAAGCTCCTTTTGACTAGACTATCTCTTTCTTTCTCATATATTGGTTGTCATATTTTACATTATGTTTTGACGCTTTTCACTTTAAAAATTTGTCCTAAAAGGTCTTTATTTTTCAATGTGATGTCTAAAGTTATTGCTTTTAAAAAAAATGATAATCATATTGTTGGTTACGTTGCATTACACATCATTCAAACTCAAAGCATTACTTCAAATTCAATAACTATTTTGTGATTGAATAATTTGTTGTTTTATTTTCAGATGTTGGTGAGAGAAACACCGCCAAATCCAACAAGGGCAATACATCGGTGTTTCTACCGCAATAAATACAATCCCTCATGGCTCGATAGGGAGGTATGAGGAAAATTACTAAATTTCAATTTACATTCTGTTATAGATGAACTAGTTCTGTGAAAAATCAAACCATTATTGATTCGTAGTTTAATTCCTATTCGTGATGGTTTATAATAGTTCGAAAGCACCGAGCATCTACAGGCAAATATTTCCCTCGAGGAGCATGATCGTCAGATGGCTGTAAGTGATTAAATTTTGTTAAATATATTAATTTTTATAATGTAATTTCTATATATTAATGTCTTTACTTCTTATTGTAACAATGAAACTTGACCAGGAGCTAAATCGTAGGAGGAGCAACAGGAGCACCCCTCAATAGAAACGAGTGACAGATTTATCGCCATCGGGTCGCACAGGAAAGGGAAAGAAATTTGTATTTGAACCAGAGCATGGAGAGAAATGAATTTTGAATGTAGAGCCCTTTGTTGTATGCCTACATGGCAATTTTGTACATATTTTGTATTCGATATATTTGACATTGTATGCCTATATGGCATTCTCGTAAGCTTATGGCTTTTTGTAACCATATTTTATAATTTATATTGACATATATTGATGTACATGACATGCATATTTGATTAATAATAAATTTTTTTATCGATGGTGTCCATATTTGCATTATAAATTCATGGTTCAATAGGATATGAGTTACATGTAATTCAAGTGTATACTTTACAACTTATGCACATATACTTTTTGACTTATGTGTGAACATCGAAAAGTGTGAAAATTTATGTGTGTGGAAGTCAAACGTAAGCCAATTTTGCAATTCTCAGTTCTTGCATACTCGATCTTATGGGCTTATTCCTTCCTAGCACATATTGTGAATATTTCTCATTTTGTGCAGAAGACAAATTCCTCATTTTTGAGCCACTATTTTCTTGTTTTCCTTCCACATAGAAAAATGTTCACACTTTTCAGATTGATCAATGATCAATAATGGTTGATTGTAAACACTTGACATTTTTATGTTTTGAACTCTAATTTATAATTTTGTAGTTTATATTCATAACGTTGATTACATTGCATTGCACATCTTTCAAACTCAAAGCATTGCTTCACATTGCATAACTAATAACTAGATGCTGATAGATGACAAAATTTCACTACAATATAGTTTTACAAATTCTAAGCAAGCTATGCAATTACTTCACATTGCATAACTAATAACTATGAGCAGCCGCCAATCGCATTTGCTTTGTCAGCGGCATTCTATGAGACCACATTTCTTTGAGGCATTTTTTCAAACAAATTAACGCCTTGCCTATACCACCAATATTTGATACATGTCTACCAAAGCATTTTGTCAAATAGTTCAAGTGTTGTCTTTGTTGCTATGGCTGAAAGCCTAAAAGAAGTGCTTTCAAACAAGCTATGCATGCTTGGAAAAAATCTATCAAAAGCATAATAGTAAGCAATATCATAGACAAGGTAGTGAACTCTTTGAAAAAATGCCTCAAATAAATGAGGTCTCATGACCTGATGGAATTCCATGACAATCAAAAATATTTGATTGTCATGGCATTCCATCACCATGAGACTTCATTTCTTTGAGGCATTTTTTCAAAGAGTTCACTGCCTTGTCTATGCTAACACATTTTTCATACATGTCTATCAAAGCATTTTATCAAACAGTTCATTGCCTTGCTGCTATGGCTAAAAGCCTAAAACAGGTGCTTTCGAACAAGCTATGGATGCTTAGAAAACATCTATCATAGCATAATAGTAAGCAATAGAATAGACAAGGGAATGAATTGTTTGAAAAAAATGCCTAAAAGAAATGTGGTCTCATGGAATATCAAAATGCTTCACTCCTTGTTGCTATGGTTGAAAGCTCATAAAATAGGTGCTTCCAAAAGCTAAATGGATGCTTGGAAAAAAATCTATCAAAGCATACTAATAAGCAATAGCATAGTGCAGCAAACCTGCTTGGAAAAGCCTCAAAGAAATGTGGTCTCACTGGTGATGGAATGCCATGACAATCCATAGTAATTCTGTTTGTCATGGCATCTGCCATGCCATTCCATCACCATGAAACCAAATTTCTTTTTGAGGCATTTTTCAAAGAGTTCAATCGGGCCTTTGTCTATGCTAACACATTTTTCATACATGTCTATCAAAGCATTTGGTCAAACGCCATTTCTTGTCGCTATGGCTAAAAAGCCTAAAAATGTGTGTTAACAAGCTATGATGCTTAAAAAATCTATCAAAAGCATAATAGTAAGCAACAAGTCGGCAATACAAAGATTGCCAAACCACTCAACAGCTCCATTCAAACTACCACAATTCAAGCTACATCGTGCCCATATCATTGGAGACAATGTACCAACAATAGGAGTGAATGGCCTATTTCAACATACTCACACCCAAAACCCTTAAGGGATCATCTGGTTGAACGAAATGAGCTTACTGGGTGTTTGGGTGCGAAAGAGGACCATTCATAGCTTAAACATGCCTATTTGAACATGTTGGAACAAATTGCTTTGGTCATTGACGAAGTTGCAAAACAAAATTGCACCACCTTGCAACTTTCCACTACTTCATCTCGACACTTTTTTCCATCAACTGAAAAATCAACACCACCTGAAAACCACTCTGAGATAACGAAAACCAAGAGATTTTATTGTATAGAGGCCCAACGCAATCCCATAGGATCAGACGAGAAGTTTCTAAGCGTCACGATGTGCGAGTAACCTCATGCTGAAGTTTGCACCCATTTTGCCCTTTGGACCCTTAAGGGATCGATCCGGTTGAACATAGCTCAGAGCGATTCCGCATGTTTGGGTGCGAAAGAGGATCATGCCTAGCGTAAACATGCCTATTTGAATGCGTTGGAACAGTCCATTTGGTCTCACGAGTTGCAGAACGAAAATTGCACCACCTTGCAACTTTCAACTGCTTCCATTTGACACTTTTTCCATCAACTGAAAACTAGACACCACGGGAAAACCACTCCGAGATAACCAAAAATGAGAGAGGTTATTGTAGAGGGGCCCAACATGATCCCATAGGATTAGACGAGAGGTTTTTAAGCATCACGATGTTCAAGTAACCTCTTGCTGAAGTTTGCATCCATTTTGCCCTTTGGACCCTTAAGGGATCGATCCAGTTGAACGTAGCTCATAGTGATTCCGTGTGTTTGGGTGAGAAATAGGACCATTCCTAGTGTAGAAATTTCTATTTAAACGCGTTGGAACAGTCCATTTGGTCACACGAGTTGTAGAACAAAAATTGCACCACCTTTCAACTTTCCACTGCTTCCATTTGACACTTTTTCCATCAACTAAAAATTGGACACCACGGGAAAACCACTCTGAGATAACGAAAACCAAGAGATGTTATTGTAGAGACGGCCCAACGTGATCCCACAGGATTAGACGAGAAGTTTCTAAGTGTCACGGTGTCCGAGTAACCTCGTGCTGAAGTTTGCAGCCATTTTGCCCTTTGGACCCTTAAGGGATCGATCCGGTTGAACGTAGCTTAGAGCAATTCCGCGGGTTTGGGTGTGAAAGAGGACCATGCCTAGCGTAAACATTCCTATTTGAATGTGTTGGAATAGTCCGTTTGGTCACACGAGTTGCAGAACGAAAATTGCACCACTTTGCAACTTTCCACTGCTTCCATCTGACACTTTTTCCATCAACTAAAAATTGGATACCACGGGAAAACCACTCTGAGATAACAAAAACCGAGATAGGTTATTGTAGAGGGGCCCAATGTGATCCCATAAGATTAGACGATAAGTTTCTAAGCATCATGGTGTCCAAGTAACCTTATGCTGAAGTTTGCAGCCATTTTTCCCTTTGGACCCTTAAGGGATCGATCGGGTTGAACGTAGCTCAGAGTGATTTTGTGTGTTTGGGTGTGAAAGAGGACCATTCCTAGCGTAAACATGCCTATTTGAACATGTTGGAATATTCCATTTGGTTGCACGAGTTGCAGAATGAAAATTGATTGCACTAGACAACCAAATTTGCTTGTAAGTGCTAAAACACTAAATCAGGTGTAACATGCAAACAAAAATGAATCTTTACAGGATAAATACATTTTAGGGTACCCATTTTGGGCATTAAAAACATATATCAATTTTAGATACACTTTTTTGGAACACATGCCTGCTGTCCCAACTTCTTTGCTTCTAAAGAACCCCAAACATGCAGTGAGTTTTGCTTGTTTTGTGTGGATTTTTCTTAAAGAGGCACTTAGGAGTGATGGAAATGGTTGTAATTAGTCTGTACGAATCTGAATCAAGGCTTTGGGGTGAAGGGGTGAGCCTAGGTAATCAAAATCCTAGTGTGATCAGCAAATTAAGCCTCTTGGAGACAGTGATACTTTGGTCCATGGTTGTTCTTCCATCCACTGTCAAAAGGTGAGACTTTGGGGTCTTGTAGAGGCATATCATAGTTGCCTAAATTTAGTAGTTTGAGCCTGGTATAGGCTTGTGGGTGGATTTTATTTAGACTGTCCTACCTTTCAAAAATTTGTTGTCCCACCAAAACTAGGCCTGAATAGCCCCCTTTTCCAAAGCAACCCTATTCAAAACTTATCACCTGACCATGAAACTTTCTACAGTATCTTAAATTGTTCCCAAACCAAGAATTTTCTAGGTTTTAATCTCCTATGATACCCTCAACATGCTCAAACACAAAACCCTCATGAAATTGCTCCAAAAACTAGGGCCTCTTGAAAAATTAACTTCCACACACTTCCAGAATCTTCTCTTTGAATTTTCACCATTAAATCATCATTCCTAAACACCTTCAACTCAAAAACATGCCCCTCATTAAGGTAGATCTCCTGCTGCTACACTTTAGGCATCATTTTCATGTAGTTTTCAATGTGAAATCTCAATGTACACTCTACATTCCTCCTTCCTACACATTATTTTGTTAGATATGTATTATACATGTAAGGATTGATCCATTTCACAAGTCACAACAACATTCTTTCATGAAATGGATCAAATATCTGATGGTAAAAATTGTTCCTTGACTAAACTCTTCATCCTTTCCCATATAGAAAATTTTGCCAACCCTCTAGCCATCCTATCATTCTGAAAGCTAGTCCACCATGTCAGTGTTGTACCTCTCAACTTTGTCTTAGCAAACTTAACCTTCCTCTCTTCTTCCATCTCTTCAAACTCAAAATAGTTTTCTAAGGCATCAAGCCATCCTAACACCTCTTCACTATCCATCTTCCCTTGATAGATAGGCAACTCTATGTGACTCTTTCCTCCATGACCTTGTGTTGCTTTCAACAATCTTATGAACTTCCTTTCCTCAGGGTCTTCTATCTCATCTGTTGGTTGTCTTTTAGTTACCCGCACATGCTCTTCTTCTTCATCATTGTCTTCTTGTTCTCCTTGTTCTCCTCTCCTATTTCTCTCAAGGCTATTGATCCTAGCCTGCATAGCTATTGATCAAGGCTATTTATGGAATGAAAGTAGACATTGCCATGAGTTGTGATCCTAAAGGGTATATTAGTAAAATGAGGGTAGAGGGGTAGATCTCATATCTACCATCATTTCCATGCATCTAATGATGTGATAAGGAACCCCAAAACTAATAAGGAGGTCAGAGAAAGGAAAAGGAAATGCATGTTCATGGTCCAAACAAAATAGAAGAGGATAAAAATAATCATGCTTATGTTATTCCTTTGCAAAGTACACAAGTCCCATGGAGATGATGGAGAAGATGTTTGTTGCCATGGCAGATGGGAATTTTTCCAGCATGATGAAGTTGGCAGAGCAAGAGAAAAAGGGATGGAAGTTGAACAACTTGTTCAACAACAAGCCTTATCAACAGAATCATCAGCACAAGTTGCTCACAGCCAATCAATGCAAACTCTTGATGCACCCTTAGTTGATTATTCAAAGAATCCAAAAGAAAGGGAGAGTGTGCAAGAGGAGACTATGAAGAATGTTCCTAGAGATGAGGAAGTGAACTAACACTTCCCTTCTCCCCAAATCAATCAAGGTGATGAACAAGTTCCTAAAAATAGGCTAGCAGTTAATTTTTATGATGAGAACTCTGTTCCCAATGATGTCAAAGTATTAGCTTGTAGCTAGTTCATGGATGATGATACCTTTATTACTACAAATGACTTTATAGACTTCATCATCAAAGTGAAGAAAAATAAACTTAATGAAAAATTGGATA
>VDFB02194542.1:0-20166 GCA_007258455.2 Sequoia sempervirens | reverse complement strand
TCAACATCGGGTGAAAATTACATTATTGTGGGCAACTTTCATTTTGGAAGGATTATATCTATACATTCAAAAGCTGGTTTTGATTTCAATTTGGTGTGTGATGAAACAGAACGGTATTTCATTTGGGCAGCAAGTAAATGAGTTCAGAAACATATTCTCCTTGTGGAAAGCAGAATCTGGAAATGGGTATCAAGGAGAGGAATTTCTTTCGGATTCAATAATTGCAATGAATGTGGGAGCAAACGATATTGCAGGGAATTACATGTTGAATGCTTCTCTGAGCAACAGAGTTAGAGCTGAAGCTTTCACTGAGTCCTTATTGCAGTCCTATAAAAACTATTTACTGGTAAGTTTTAATGATAATTGGTAGTTTTATCTTTAAGAGGCTTTTGCATACAATCGCCAAGGTCCATCAAATGAGGCATTATATTCCGGATAAACATTTTGCTTAAAAGTAGTTACAAGTGCATTTAATCTTCGCTACAGTGGGGAATAAATAAAATTGGCGTTTTTTATTTTATTTTTATTTTAAAATTTAAATATTTTTATTTTAAAATTTAAAGTTATCAAAAGGTTGTGGGTCAATTGATTGAATATAATTGATAAGGATGATGGTATGTTAGTTGATTACATCATTCATAAAGATTCAAATCCTCGGATATATGATATAAGAGATGAAACTATGGTGCCTTAGATAACCCTCTATTTCATGTTCTTATATCCCATAACAAAATTTAGATGATATAAAATCTTTCATTTTAAAAAATTAAAAGATTTCATAATGAAGTATTTGAAAACTATTCTGTACAGTAAAGTTTAAAGACTTTACTACCAAAGTGATTTATTATATGCTTTTGGATTTAATTGTGTAAGTTTTTTTCCATCAATATTTCCTATCACATTCCAGATTGAAATAATCTTAACCTGATTGTCCAGAGCTTGCATGAAATAGGCGCAAGGAACTTTATAGTGTTTGGAATTTCACCATTGGGGTGTAGTCCAGGAATGAGATACCCTGGCTTTAAAAAATGGAATGGCAGCTGTGATGAAGCAGCCAATGAATTGTTTCAGCAATTTAATTCTGGGCTGCAGAAGCTCCTTCACTATTTGAACACAAATCTGAAAGGATCACACTTCATCTACGTCAATACTTATGACTTGCTCCTAACCATCATTCACAATGGAAACACTTTGGGTAAGAATTCCATTAAAGATATTGAAATTTTTCAAAAATTTTGAATTAGATTTTTTAATCAATATCTCGAATCATTAGAATAAAGTAATCCAAACTTTCATTTCATAAATCTCTATTTTTTATATAATTCTGCAACATAATTATATAAGATAAACTTATTATATACTAAAGCTATGGTGTAATTAGATCTGAACATTTCATGAACGAAGTTATAATCCCTGCAAATTGTATGAAGGGTTTTCTGAGACTGTATCAGCTTGCTGTGGAGAGGGGTTATTCAATGCTGAAGTAGGATGTGGGCAGAGCAATGAAGGATCAGTCTGCAAGGATCCAGAAAAATATGTATTTTGGGATTCATTTCATCCCACTGAAAGAGTTCAGAAGATAATTGCAGAGGAGGTTTGGAGTGGAAATTCTTCCTCACTATATCCTTTGAATTTGAGAAGTATCCTACATCCCTACACTAGTTCCTCTACGGTGTAGGCATTAATTGGAAAGCAGGATGGATGATGTAAGCATAACAGGTATGCGGGGACAGGGAAAGAACTTTCTGGATCAGATTGCTTCTGCGTGGGGACAGGGGAAGCATTTAGCAGCTGTCTGTGGGTTGGCATCCAACAGCAATTGTAATATACAAATTAATTTTGATAACTCTTTTCAACAACCATTCAGACATTCCCCACTTTCATCATTTGGGTTTTACACAAGCATATATAAACCCAGACAAAAGTGACAGAAGAATGTATAAAATTAATTTATGGCAGACACTTTTTCAATAAATTGTAAAGTTGGATGGGAATTTCTGTTCTTTTTTTTTTTTCTGGGGGAGGTGTTTGCATCTTATCTTTTGATCATTTCATAGCATTTTAGATTGCAACTGCACTTTCTTTTATGCATTCGAGGTTGGTTTTTCATTTTTTTATTGTTAAATTTTCTTTTCTGTGTTTTCTTTTGTGATGGATTCTTTTTGTTTTGTTCCAACTTTTAACACATTCATTTTTAATCATATGTTTTCTAAGAATTTTAGATGACATCAGCTTTTTCTATCAAATTTTTTAATTACAATTTTCAATCTTATTATTAGAAAGTATTTATAAGTTTATAACCTTCATAATTATATTTATAATATTTCTTCATCTAAAAAATATATTTATAATTTAGGTTAAATTAAGTATAATGATTTTTTTTTAAATATAATGGTGAAATTTGTATATATATCTATTTTTTTGTCTATTTTGGAGTGTTTTGATATAGACATATAGACAAATGGCATAATCTTGCATAAAGTTGGGTCCCTTGTTTTATGTTGTCTACCTAATCATTGCATATAGTTATATGCACCCACTACTTATTACCTTTCTCATATTCACACCCTTATACATTCACACTATCCACTTATTTATTACCCACATTCTCACACTTATTTTCATGCAAACACTATCCAATATAATTTACCCCATTTTATATCTTGAAATTAGTTTGTAGTCATGTCATTATCCTCATGGTCAATGACTCTTCTCACCCTAATTTAAATTTTAAAATTCAAATTTAATTAGCTTTCCACCATTACCCTTCTCACCTAAGGTCAACTAAACACAAGTTTGTGCAATATGTTGCTATGTCTTTGTATTTAAAGGCACCAATACATTCATTCTAGGAATTGAATTATAAGGAAAAATCATTCACATCTACACAATTCCATCAAGGTGCTTTAAAAGGAAATTAGCATTGTATAATCATTTGATTACCCTATTCATGATTAAAGAGTGTTATTTTTTATATTGTTCAATTTTGAGGGTTTGATCAAGGTGTAAAGCCCTTGCAACTCTAACACATGACAACCTAACAAAGATATTTATCAATATTTATTACCCCCATAAATATCATATATCATAGAAGAAATAAAGGAACCTCGAGCAAAGTGAAATAGAATATTATGTGAAACACACAAGATAATATCATAGTCATAGATTTGTCTCTCGTAATCAAAATCAATCATGTATAGTCATATACCTAAATATTGTTATTCACGAGTGATTATTATTGCAAGAAACTTTTGGATTTGATTGTGTGAGTTTTTTTTTCTCAAATACAAAAGTTTCTTGCAATAACATTATGGACTATGGAAATCATATGTTACAAGTGAATCACAGGTCTATTAGCTTTTATTTTAGATTTTGAGATATAATCCATATCAATTTTAGAACCATCTTCAATTATTGATCTAAGTACATTTATTTTTTATTTACATTTTCATGCATTTAACTATTGCAATTTTTTTACCAATTATCAATATCCAAATATCATTTATTTACCTATGATGATTTGTGCTTATGTGTATGCATTTTATTGGATTATCCTACATTACACATTAAATAAATTTTATTTCCTATTACATTTTGCATGAACTCATCTAATCCTACATGTCCATCTTCTTCTAGGATCTCTAATTTGCATTCCTCTAGAATTGATATTATTCTAATTGTTATATATTTTCAACCTTGCATAGGTTTGATCTTATTTTCTTACATCTCTTGGATTAGGGTTTGGGTATATACATAATGACTTATATTTTATCCCACCCAAGGATATCCTATTATTATGACACCTATTAAGGTTTGTTTCATGGCTAAATTTGTACATACAATTTAAACACTAATAGATTCTTATTTTTCTTATACATCCCTCTCTATTAACTATTCTCAAAACATAAATTATTAGGATAAGGATGTGTTCTTTATGGAGGGTTTGGCCTATCGTGTCTCATCTTTTCCTTCCTTCGTGGATTTAATTAGTACTCACCTATACTTATTAGCTACACTTATGTTATCAATTCATGAGCCTAATGATGGGTGCATGCCTATTATTGATCTACCCTATGATACACCTTGTAGGATAGATATAGATGCTATGGTTTTACCTCCACCTACTCATGACATTGTTGCACCTCATGGCGATCTTTCTTTCACATGTCATTATGATTTGCATCCAAAAAGTATTACTTTCATAGATAATATATCTCCTCTCATACATGATGATATGACACACGATGATGCTCATTCTTCCATATCTCAAGTTAAGTTTATGGATAGATATCATTTACATCACCTTCCTTCACATAATGATACATTATTAGCTTCTCATGTTGATAATTCATTATTGTATCCTACATTATATCATGATATTATGAACCTTAGTCAGGAGGTGAGTGCACTAAGGTGAGGGATAAAAATTGACCAAATGTGTCATTTTATAAAAATAGGAGCGTGCATTTTAAAACATAACGAGACATAATGCATACACATCACAATTCATTAAAAAACTAAAATATAGGCTACAAGTTATATTGTTATTACTTGTGACCTCAAAATTCCTCATAGAATGCAAGTAGTAGTATTCAACGAGTGTAGTTAGGAAAATACAACCATTCTAAAGCCCCCCTTTTATGTTTTTCATAAGTCACAATGCCACACCATAAAAGAGAAGTGATTTGTATTTACTATTTTTTAGATTAATATTTTTCTTTAAATATTTCATAAATTCCCATTTGATGGAATAAATCTCTTATTTTTGTTAAATTTCAAAACCAACTATTGTGAGCCTAAAGCCTTTAAGCCTACTATAGAATAGGAATTGCTACAAGAGAACCCCATACCATTTGAATCTTCCCCAATACTTCTCATAAACTCTCCCCAAAGTCAATGTTGGAATATGAAGTCAATTTTATCATTATTCTAGTATTGACGAATAGTCAACATTGATATTTTTGGGACTCCCTATTTTTGATAGTTTTGACAAATGCTCAAAATGTAGTTGCATGAGTCACACTTTCTATTCTTGGAATTTTTTGTTTGACAAGGACTCTGCAACTCAAATTGCTTATACTCTATTGAAGTCATCTTTTCTGTAACTTTTTGAAGGTTATTGTAATTGTGTATTTCTTGAGAAATAAAATACGAAAGATCTCTGCCCATGGTTTTTTCTTGGTATAATTTTACCAAGTTTTCCACATAAATGTTGGAAGTTTGTACAGGTTGTGTTATCATTGATGTCAATAGATCTTTTTTGTTGCATTGATGTCAACCTATGAAGATACTTTGATTTGTTGCAATTATGTTGTCATTAGTAGTCTCATTGGTGTCAACCTCTAGTGTTACCTTGATAAGAATGTGTATGGTTGAGTTGTTGTATTACAGCTGGTTTGGTAGTGATGAGGAAGTGTTGCAAATGATGAGATGATGTTTGTGGTGTTTGGGGTGATCCCATAATAGTGGTTTACAATTTTGGCCAACCGACACTCTAAATTATTATTTTTAACTAAATCTTCACATTCGAGCACCTATAGCTGCTAAACCGAGGAATTTGAAGATGGTGCAAACAGAGTCTCATCAAATTTTGTTGTAGATTCTAAAATATTTTTTTCAAAATTTTGGAATCAAATTTCACTTTTTTCCATCTCCCACAAAATTGATTTTTCCAAAACAACATTTTTAAAAAGTAACCATAATCGATAACGATAACCTTTTTCCATGAAAGATAAAATTTAATTCTTTCAAATTTAGATTTTAACTTTGATATCTAGTGCTTACACTTGGTTAGATATTTTTTTTGAATATTTTTCCTTCAATCAAATTTCAAAGTCAAATGAATTACAAATTCGACATTATCAATGCACCGTGATAACGCTGTAACTTTTTTTGTATATGCCAAAATTTAATTTTTTTTTTTTGTTGGATCAAGGACTTCAATAACTGGTGCACTCATATTTTTAAATTTTTTTTTTTTGATAATCTTCTATTTTTCCACATGTGAAGAACAAAGAAATTCATTTTCGATGAAAAACCTATGTTTAATAAAACTTAAAAAACAAATACATAACAAAACCAAAACATATTAAAATTATATTCATTGGATAGCTTGTTCTGAGGAATACCATAATCATTTGAAATAAATTTTAAATGAATTCATTTGATCCCCCAAAAGCTAAATCAAAAGTGATTTTTTATCAGCATTTTGATAGGTGTAAAGGAGACGATTTATAGGTATGGTTTAAAACTAGCAAGGTTCTATCCAAGGGGGTTTGATCTAAGGTGATTTGATCAAACCCTCTTCAATTGGAATCCTTTAAAATGGAACTTTTAAGGCTTAAATCATTATATTTTCTAAAATATGTGATTTCAGCTAAAAATTGCTCCTCTCGAATTGTAAACCACTATTGTGACAACACTCCTGGTTTATAAGTTCTTTTGAGAATAAAAGAGGAAACAATGTGGTAAAGAGTGTTCAGTGTAGTAGAGTAGTGTTTTGGTTTTTGCTCTAAATTTCTTCTATATTGAAGATCTACTTATATAGTTCAGATATGTTGATCAAAGGTGTTCATAGGTGTTATATCCAAAAAAATTTGTTCTAGATCGTTGTGCAAAGAAATTTGTGTTCACCAGTGTGTGAACTATGAAAGCAATGTTGTCTGGGAGAAATGGTTTTTCTTTGCATTTCTTTGCAGTATGGTTTCTGCTCTTGAGGATTTGAGGGTGTACTTACATTTCTCATATCTATCTCTAGTTTGAGTTGTTCAAAGTTTGGTGCTCCGCAAGGTTGGATTCTTGAGTTACAGTATGTGGAAGGTTAACTAGGTGTATAGGATGAGTTTGTTCTTTAGGAGAAAGTTGTTGCGAAGGGATATGTTAGATTTCAAGGTATTTATGGAATATTTTAGACTATGTTTAAGTATTGTGTATGGTCCACAAGTCATCGTTGGATATGGTGAAGTGTGTACTCAAATGTTTAATGGTGTTAACACAGGTTCCATTGACCTTGGGTGTTTACACTAATTGTAGATATGCTTCGACATTTTTGGAGGCATGGCGTGGCGTGTATGAGTGGATTTAGGTTTGAGTTAAGGTTTGATGTGGTCCACTTTCATTCCTCTCCACCACACTAATATTTTGGTGTCAACCTGATTTGAATTTGCACGGTTGAGGTGCATAGCCGACCTTGCAAATTGTTTTCAAGGTTGTGAATGTGTATATATGTGTGTTGAGTTGATGGAGGATGGATGTATGAAGTGTGTGTGATGTGAATTATGATGTGAAGTGTGAAAGTGCATAGTGCAATGTGAGCCAAGTAATGACTAAGACTACTGAAAGCAATGAGCATAAGGTGTCTACATTCTACAAAGACTGTGAATGTTCTGGTGAAGTAGTGCAGGAGCACCTATTTGATTTCTTGCCTCCATGAGGCCAAATTGTAAAAAATTGCTTTGTAAGGTGTTTGATTCATATAATAAGGTCTAATTGACCATTTTAAATGTTTTAGGAGGTCATTTAAGGTTTATTAAGTCATACTATGCAAAAAATGTAAAAGTTGTTAATAAATTGCAAAAAAGTGTAAAATGGGGAAGGTGAAAGGTCAAGGTGGCTTTCATCATTAGAGGTAGTTAGAAACTCAAGATTCATGTTTTATTTCCTTTAAAAATTCCTTGGAAACATTCTTGTACTCGTGGGTGATTGAAACAATGAATTAGATCAATGAAATTACTATTTTTATTACATTTTTCTTTAGAAAATCATTGTTTCAGACCCTTGTACGGATTTGTACGGATAGATATGTGTTCCTTAATGATTGTAAGTGGTAAAGCATCTAATCACCTTCCATTTGGATCTTGTTTCATGTAGATTGGTGGAGATATGAGTTAGTTATAGTGATTTTTGTTAAAACTATCAAGAACCCTCATTAGGGTAACCAACAAGTAAATAAATTTGTGTTTCTCCTTTATTTGGCGATGGAAATTCTTGGTTTTTGGTGAGAATAGTATTTAATGGATTTTCTTTCATTCTTCTATGGTTTTGGGCTAGAGCCATATAATTAAAGTGTTGTAAATTCAAATTTTTGACTGTAAATTCTGTGAACAGTCTAGAAACAAAGCATTTAAGGGAACATAACCTAGGGTTTTACAAAATCCTTAAGGAAACAGGCATATAATGGTTTGTTAAGCTTGAGTAAGTAAAAAAAAACATGTTTGGACCATTGATCAATGGAAAATATGATTGGAACCTATAAATCCAATAAGGCCTAGGTCTGCAATATATTGAATTAGACTAGTAATTTTGTATGTAGAGAAGTTTCATGAGATTTGTTGGTTTCTTTGAGACTTTAGTGTGCAAAGTTGTTTTAAAAATATGCATAGAAGCCTTGAGAATCCAATGTAAGTCCTTGTTGGTGAATCTCATAAGGATGAGACCTTGTGCATTGATTGTCCTGTAAAGTAGTTTTATAACAATCCTAATTTGGGAATCTAGAAAGGAAGTTTTGGGTACATGTTTCATGAAACAACATGAAGTAAGGTTGGGGAACTATCTGAAGTATTTGTACAGACATTTAAGCTTGGTTGAGATTTTTGCAAAGATATTTTTGCTTCGTATTGGAAATTTTTTATTTTGGAGATGAGGTCTGAATAGGCCTAAAAATAGGTTAGAGACAGTCCACTTTGAGATTTTTTTTTAAATTTGAGTTGTTTATGTTGCAGAAAAGGTTTGTGCCACTTTATTGATGGGTATCTAAAGTGTTTTAAAGAATATTGAAGTAGTTCGTGCCATAGTCTCTGTTTGGTAATATGAATTCATGAGTTTTGTGAAGGACAAAGAGTCCTAATTGGATGGACATGATGAAGATTGTTTGAGTTTTTGTTAAATGAGATTGAAAGTGAGTTTTCTTCCTTTGTACTTGCATCAGATTAGTATCAGAGCTCAGCAAAAGAACTGGGCTAGAGTTGGTTGTGGTTTTGTGTTCAGGTTGTTTGCAAGTTAAGAAGAATCTGGTGGCTGCCAAGAGAAGGTAGAGAAAAGTTTGAGAAGAGGAAAAGATGGAAGTGGTAAGAATATGTTTATAGGTAGAGGAAGAAAAGAAGAGATGAGAGATGGTTGAAAAAGAGATAGCTGAGTTAAAGCAAGAGATGTGTTGATGGCGATTTTGGCACCACAACAATGCAAGCAGAATATTGCTACTCTGCTTCTCTTGAAAGAGAAAGGCAACACATGGATGCCTTAGCTCCCAAGGTCTTGGTAGTTGGGTCTCAACTATGCTGATGTTACTCAGTGGCCAATGCGACAGTAATATTCAAGGGGCTTGCTGGTGTTAGGGTTCTAGATTGCTCTAAGATCAAACATGAAGTAAATCCTATACTAACCAGGGGTTTTAAAGGGATATAAAAAGATAGACTAGGGTTTTGAAATAGAAAAGAACAATAATTCATCCAACCTTAACCAAACTTTGATAACCTCAAGGAATTTGCTTACTAAAACTGAAGAACATAATTGACTTGTGATTAACACACAGTATCATTCATTCACAATGCTGATTTTAACAACTGATTATAAACTACCATTTAAGTAAAACATAAAATGCTATTTCATTCCTTGAAATCCTTCAAAATCAAATGATTAACTTTGAGATAAATACCATTTTGGAACACAATATGAAGTGGATTTGAATCTGGTTGCTTCAATTATGGGTGAGATAGATAAGCAACATTTACAAATCTGGCACAATCACCAGTGTACAGAGAAATTTGTGTCTTCAAACTGCTTCCATTTTATACTAGCAAAAACTTTGAAAATACATTACAACTTATACCAAAATCTAACTACTAACCAAGAAGGCAAGAGATGCTCTCATTACTGAGAATCAAGATGCAACTCGATCTCCTTTTGCTAGCTGACTAACTTCTAACAGTTCTAATTCTAGAAAGGTTCTTAATCTAAAATCTTCTCAGTCTATGGAAGTTCTAATCCCTTACTGTCTAACCTTTACAATGAGGCAAGCATTCCTTATATACAAAAATGTACAAACTTGAATGTGTTGTCCCCCATACTAGGATTTACAAAACTATCTGCACCTGGGAGAGTCGGTTGCAAGAGGGTCGGTGTCCAGATCTTTTGGAGCAAGTCGGTCTTGCACTAAATGCAAGTCCATGACATCTATGTTGGTGAAGATCATCTCCTGGAAAGGTCTATAGATCTTTTTGCTGCTGCACTTATTTTCGGCCTCCATGTCCATTTTCGAAATCCAGTGGAGCTACTTTGAGTGCCCCAAAATATCACCATTAATGCCGAGCTACCCTTGTTAGTAGATACCAGCTGTCCATTTGACTCATGGTTCTATCCTCTTCCTTCGGCATTCCTTTCGCTCCAGATCCGCTCTCTGCAAGCTAGTTAGTGTAGCCTAGGCTAGTCGGTGAGAGGTTATGGCAAGCAATAGAGATCATACCGATCTTGCAAGGACCCTCGGCAAGACTACTTCCTCTCAGCCAGATGAGCTGGCAAAATCGCGTCCTCTCGGCAAGCTCTCATTAGTTTCGGTGGCCCCCTCTTTCGGTCGACAGGACATCTGCCTTCGGCAAGACGTCATGGCAGGTGCCAAGAGCTACAATGAAATGTTCCTTCATTGGTGGATTCGCTACTATCGGCAAGACACAAAACGGTCGCTAAGACCACATAGTGAAACCCTTGTTTTCTTTGGAGTCTCCCCAATATCCTTTGTTGACCCCCTCGCGCCAGCTTCCGTTTTTGTTTCGGCGTGACTTTCTTCCTTCGCCAAGACTTTGTGGCGAAGGCATGATCCTTGGCCAAGCCCATCTTGTGATCAGTGAGACCCTTTGGTATCGGTGAGACATCTCCTCGATCTTCATTCCATATACTGAAGCCACGCCCCTTCAGTGAGACTTCAGTTGGTCGCCAGGACCTTTTGGAAAATGCTTTGCCTTTCAGCGAGTTCCTTTTCTTTCTCAGCGGGATCACTTTGTTCTATGTTAGGGAGACTTATTTTCTTTGCTGGGACCTTATACCGACATCACAACCTTTTGTTGATCCTTATCATCGGTGTGACCTTAGATCATCAACAAGACCTCCTGCCGCATTCATTTCCTTTTGCCAAATTCTGGTGTCGCCAAGACCCTCTCGTAGTCACACCGAAATGGAATCCTTTGTTATATGCATTTTGCTGTAACCTCCCCTTATCGGGAAGACGTCCTATAGACACCCCATTCCTTGGAAAAAGCTTTACTAGCTCATCCCCTTTGTCGCTGTAACACACTGATTCTATCACCGAAGACACCCGATAGACTCTTTGCACTGTGTTGGTGAGACATTAGGCTCTCGGCAAGACTTCATCCTGAATTCAATATCTCCCACCGAAGCCTTCTCCTTGTCACCAGTCGGCAAGACCAAAAGAGTTCACTATGACCATATACTAAAGAAAAGACTCCCGCTGAATTGTTTAATCTTTTTGCTAGTCGGTGAGACCACCTTTCCTCGGTGAGACTTCTTGGCAGGGAGAGGACCTTATGGCGATATAAGAACCCATCTGAAGGTAGGTGGTAAGACCTTTCATCGAGATCCTTAAGAAATATCCTCATGCACACAACTGGATCCTACAGAACAAGGTCTCCATTAGTTCTCAAAGGCAAATAAGATATACCATTATTTATCATGCCTCCAATTTTATCAAAAAGAAACATAAAACTGGCGGAGGCGAGGTCAAAACCGAACGGGAACACACTCTTTAAAACTGGCAGAACCGGTACCAAAACTAAAATGGGATGAGAGGGTAAAACTGGATGAATCCCGTCAGAACCGGGATCGAGACAAAACACGACCCAGAAAAGACATCCCTCGCCTTCAAAACTGGCAGGGGCGGGGCCAAAAGAAGATCGGAACTGGGACCGGAGTCGGGATGGGAACAAGCCAATGAAATAATCAACCTTCCCGAGTTCATACCCTGTCCCGGTTCCGCGTCCGCGAGGAAACCCAAAATGAAAAGGATGGGAACAAAACACTGGCGAAGGCGGGAGCAGAGCGATGAACTAGGCGGAACCGGGGTTGGAACCAAAATCTGAACCAGAAACTTCTCCAAGTTTCGGGTTCAGATTCTGTTCCAAACCTGCCTCCGACATCATCCAAAAGAGGAGGAAGAAAGGAACATAAAGAGAATGAGGAAAGGGGGAGGACAACCCCACGACCAAGCAAAAAGAAACAAAAATGAAAAGAACGGGATGAAGCGGAATCAGGACCAGAGCCAAATCCGAATCAGAAACTTCTCCAAGTTTCGGGTTCAGATTTCATTCCGAACCCGCCTCTGACGTCATCCAAAAGAGGAGGAAGAAAGGAATAGAAAGAGAACGAGGAAAGGGGGAGGACAACCCCACGACCAAGAAAAAAGAAACAAAAATGAAAAGAATGGGATGAAGCAGAATCGGGACCGGAGCCAAATCCGAATCAGAAACTTCTCCAAGTTTTGGGTTCAAATTCTATTCCGATTCCGAGTCCGAAAGAAAAATACAAAAAGAGACAAGGCAGCAAAGATCAAAGCAGCAGAACCGAGGTCGGGGAAGATAGAGACAACAGAACTCGGAAGGAATTCCAAGTTCGGAATCCGATCCAGCTTCGGGCCTGCCAAAACAACAAGGAAAAGATGCCCAAGGTCGAAAAGAAAAACACCTAAGGCAAAGGACACAAACTGACAAAGACCAACAAAGAGCAAAGAAAAGGCGGGATCAGACTCGGGCTGGGACCAAAATGAGGAACGCGAGAAAGTTCAACATTCGGAACTTGGTCCCGAACCCGACTTCGACAAAGAACAAAAGAAACGAAAACCAAGGTCTGTCGGAGCAGGAACCAGGGAAGGGACAAGACCCGAACTTAGAAGGAATTTCCAAGTCTGGTATTGGTCCCGATTCCGCTCCCGACAGGACTTGAAAAGAAAACGCCTAAGGCAGAAAACCAAAGGCCAAAGGGAAAAAGACAGAAAAGGGGGACCCATTTTTATCCAGATCAAAGTGGGGTGGTTATGCAAGGCATAACAAATGGCGACTCAGCTGGGAAAATGGTTTAACCATTTTCATGAATCTGAAGGATTTAGCTACCCGAAACTCCTGGTTCATGAACATCACAACTCCAGTTGGGTCAGTTATAACAAGCAAGGTAGAGATAGAACCTCAAATGCAAGTCAATCAATGGCTACCCCTGAATCTATGTGTGTGCTTGATTATGCATCACTCTTTTATAAAGTTTTCCTCATCCCTTGGATGACAATGTGCAAGATTTGAGCTACATGAGTTGATCCATTTTTGTGCAATGATATCCTGGGCATTGCTCCACTACCAGTCAGGCGTCCATAGCCCTGACAAAGATACCTCTAGTTTTCTCACAGCATTGCTCTACTGCCAGACAGGCGTCCATAGCCCCGGTAGAGATACTGGAATCACCCATTCATATTGGATCCTCTTTTTCTTTTGATAATTATTTTCTTTTCTTTTGGAGTTTCAGATTTTTCATTTGATTCTTTCTCAATATGTCAGATGTTTAACATCTGACCTGGGTTGAAAACTACCATGGACCTCATAACAGCACTTGGGAGATCAGATTTTTCACTCAAATCTTACAACATTGCCATCCTAAGACAAATATACCCTTATAAGAGGAGATGATCTTATTGATTAGTGACAGATTGAGGGGAGCTGATGAAGGATACTTACTTGGCACCTTGTTTCAAAACTTTCCACAACTTTTATTGACAATAAGCATGAAACAACGAATTGAGGACAAAATCATCCAATCAGAAAACCTGAAAATATCTAAACCACTTCTCTCCTAATGACCAAAGCATGCTTCAGATAACAACCCATCACTTTAAAATGGAAAGAAATAGATCAACCCCAAAGAACAAAACCAAAACAAAAACAAAGAATAAAGGAAACGGAGGGAAAGAACAGGAAGAAAAGCAAATAAACAACAAACTATTTACAAACAAGAGCCACATATTTACACAAAGTGTGGCAGATTATACACAGGGATTATTTACAAGCAGAAATTATTTACATAAATACACTACCTATCAAAATGCCAACTTCATGATTCAAAATAATGTTTAAGAAACTGTCCATTGACAGGCAAGGGGACAGGTTCTCCAGTTAAACTACTCAATCGGAGAGCATTTTCTCCTAAGATCTCAGCAATCTGATAAGGACCCAGCCAAAGTTTGTCAAATTTCTGGTGACTGCCCTTCTTTTCACTAGCTTTGTCCCATAATAATATGAGGTCAGATATCCGAAAAGCTTTTATTCTGGCTCTTTTGTCAAACCAACGTTTGACAACAGCCTGGTGCCTAAAGAATTGTTGTAAGGCCAGATCACGCTGCTCTTCTCACTTCAACAAAGCGGCCAATCTGATTTCTATCCTATTGTCACTAGAATAGAACTTCTGCATGAATTCAAGGATAGGTATTTGCAGATGGATAGGAAAGACAGGATCTTGGCCATATACCAGCTTGAATGGCGAGGTATTTAAAGCAGCCTTAATCCTAGTCCTATCTACCCATAGTGCGAATCTCAGCTGGGTATGCTAGTCTCTAGGGTTATGTTCTAACAGTTTCTTAAGCACCCCTAAGAGATTTTTATTGGTAGACTCTGCAACTCCATTTCCTTGTGGGTAATAATTGGAAGAATATTTCAAGACAATCTTGTGATCATATGCCCAAGAAATAAATTCAGCAGAAGAGAAGGCAGAGCCATTGTCACATACCAAAGCGAAGGGTACTCCAAACCTTGTAGTGATGCATTCGGTGACGAACTTGATCACTACCTCCGTTGTGCTATTTTTGCAAGGTATAGCCTCTATCCATCTCGTGTAGTAGTCAGTAGCAGTCAAGATGAATTTATGCCCTGCAATAGAGTTTGGGTTGATAACCCCAATGAAATCCAATGCCCATTGGGAAAAGGGCCTTACCTCATAAATGGGCTGTAGTGGCATAGTTTAATGGTGTTCCCTTGGTGAAAAAACTTGACACATGTGACATGTTCTCACATGCTAATGGGAATCCTTGAATATACAGGGCCAATAATAGCCAGACCTAAGAATCTGGTGTGCCAGAGAATCAGTAGAACCATGACCTGTGCCATGTTTCCCATGCAACTCAGTAATCACCTGCTTGGCCTCTTGATGATCAAGGCATCTCAAGTATACCCCCTCAAAATTCCTTTTGTACAGGAGTCCTCCTTTAAACATATAGTGTGAGATTTTCAGTCTCAGTGCTCTCCTCTAAGTGGCGTTCATTCCCGCTGGACACTGGTTATTGAGCATAACATAGATGAGATCAGCATACCACAGGTCATTTGAGAAGGACTGAGTAGTATATTGTTGACAAATGACGTTGTTACCAGCCTCAGCCATATATTTAGACAGACCCGAACCTTAGACAAGTTTCATAGGGTGTATCTCTAAATCGAACTCTTGCAAGATGGCCATCCATTTCCCTCTTCTTTCTCCCAGTTCGCTCTGCATTAGTAGAGACTTGACAGCAACGTCAAGAACTACAACAATAATCTGACTTCATAGGATGTAATGCCTAAACTTCTTGACCACTCAGACCAGTGCAAAAGCTTGCTTCTCAAGAGGTGGGTATTTGATTTCCGCATTTTTGAATGGGGATCTCATGAATGCAATCGGCCTCTCCTCTGACTCTTCTCCTCACTGAGTTAAAACAGCTACACAAGAATGCTCAGAGGCAAAAGAGTAAATATAAAATGGCCTCAAGTAGTTGGGGCTAGTGAGGATTGGAGCTTCTGAAATGGATCGCTTGACTTGAGAAAATGCAGCCTTCGCCTCATCACTCCACTCTATTTTGGCATCCTTCTTCATCATCTCATTTAATGGCTTTACAATCTCTGCAAAGCCTGTGATAAACTTCCTCATGAAGTTGATCTTTCCAAAGAAGGATCTCATCTCCTTCTTGCTTCCTGACATAGCTATCTTTAGGATGGACTCAACTTGATCTGATTTGATGGATATTCCTCTTTCTGAAATTATGTGTCCCAAGAGCTTCCCTTCAAAAACTCCAAACACACACTTTTTGGGATTTAAGGAAACTCCATATTGGATGCATCTTTGAAGAACTTTGGCTAAGTCTATAGCATGGTTCAATCGATCCTTGGAGAACACTGTCAGATCGTCTATGTAAACAATAATGCATTTTCCCATCAGATCCTTGAAAGCTATGTCCATGGCATGCTAGAAATTTGCTCCAGCATTTATCAAACTGAAAGGCATCCTCCTATATGCAAACATTCCCCACTTGGTAGTGAAAGCCGTCTTCATCCTGTCCTCAAAGTCGACCATAACCTGGTTATATCCAGAATAACCATCCAAGAATGACATCATCTGTGCTCCGTTAACAGCCTGCAGAACTTCATCCAGAGAAGGAAGTGGGTAATTATCCTTTTTTGAGGATTTATTCAAATTTCTAAAGTCAATGCATAATCTGATCTCCCCGTTTTTCTTACGAACCGGGACTAGGTTAGCCACCCAAGTTGAATGGCGCACAGGGAAGATTATCCTCACATACAACAATTTTTGAACTTCTTTATAGATCAATGGTTCAATCAGAGCATTGACAAGGCACTGCTTTTTTCTAAAGGGTTTAGCTTCAGGCTTCAAAGGGATAGTGTGGGTCATAACCGAAGCATCAAATGTCTGTAGGTCTTCATATCCCCAAGCTATCACAGCGATATCCTTTTTTAGTGCCATCAATATGTCTTCTTTAATTGCTTCAGGGCAGGCCTTCCCTATATGGACATTCCTTTTAGGGCCCGAGTCAGCTAGGTTAACTATCTCATATTCGCCTCCTTTTTCTTTAGCTGATGCCTTCTCTCGAGCCCTCAGATCTGAGTCAAATATTCTCTCTAGAGAAACCATTCCCTTGGGAATGTTATTACTTTTCAAATTAAGGACCCCTTCTGTATCACATTGTTCAGGGTTCCAATCCCCTTGATCTCTATCAGATTCATCAATAATTTTCCCCTCAAAGACATCCGAGCTTGCTAAGAATGCCATAATATGTCTATCATCATCAAAGACTTGGAAATTCTTGATATTGTCAGGAACAACTGAGGTGGACATTAGTTCCACTAAGAATCTTTTGAATTCAAAGGTGCTTGCAGCAATAGCTAGTGAGTCAGCTACCTGATTTTCTTCTCTAGGGATTAAGCTAATCCCAAATGCATCAAAGTCTTCAATCAGATTCTATACCCTATTCCTATATGCTGCCAGCCTCTTGTTGTGACACGTATACTAGCTGTGGACCTGCTTGACCACAATTTCTGAATCTCCCTTGACCACCAAGGTCATGACCTTCTTCTTGTGTGCGAACATCAATCCTCGGGCTAGGGCTTCATACTCAGCTACATTATTAGTGCACCTGAATTGCAGCTTATAAGAAGCAAAGAAAACTTTTCCTTTCGGGCTGGTTAGCATAATTCCAACACCACAACCGGTCTTGGACTTGGATCCATCAAAGGTAAGGGTCCAAAGCTAATCGTGGGTTGGAGTTGATTGTTTTGAATTAAATACAGGGACTGGTTGTTTAGTAGGTTTCTCAAGAATAATTCCCAATCCCTTTTTAGATGTATCATGTGACCCCAAGTTGTCCTTCTGACATTTACTTATCTCTTGGGTTAACCCCTTGGATTTTAGTATATTTGTGGGTGCAGGGGTGTCAAGCAGATCTTGGGGCTGCTCCTCATCAGTCTGTTGATTTGGGCATGTGTCTAGAGCAGGTTTGATTTGAGAAGAGATTTCTTCCGAAAGTATTGTATCCCTGGTTAACATAGTTGCTTCCTTGGCCTCAAATGAGAAGTAGTATGCAATGGTCTCAAGGTGACTTGTGCTAGCTTCCTCGGCTTGGGAAACCTGATTTAGAATGTCCCTGCAAGACTGACAAGTCAATTCAGAATGACTTTGATAATGTATCTTGCACCAATTAGGGAGCAGGAGACTTTGTAAATCTACATTTTTCCCCAAAACCAGCTGGTCTTGCTACAATTTTCTGACCAATGCTTGTTGGTTTTCATTAATTATAGGATCAGGGAACCCGGGTATTGGAAGGTCTTTAGGATCAAGAATGGAGAAGGTTAAAATTTCATCTCTTTTATACACACCTATTTCAGTTTCGAAATAAGCTACCTCATTGTGGCAATCATATTCAGTAATGATATGCTTGAGGCGAGGCTCACTCTCAATCCTGATCTGATTAGGAATCCCTTTCCATGATAGCCACATATGTGAAAATTCAAGGGAAAGATACCCCCCTAAATTCTTCATCACATCTCGACTTAGCAGCATACCATAGGTCTCGGGAATATCAGCCACTTGGATGTCTATGTTAGTTAGGATCCTAGGATCAGAGCCAACTTGGACTTGTATGTTCTTTAACTCCCCCACTACATTGACTTATGTTTTGTCTAGTTGAATGACCTTCTTATTTATCTGAATGGGGTCTAGTCCCAAATTCTTACATACAGAAAATGGCATAACATTTCTTGAAGCTCCTGAATCCAATAAACAGTTATGTAGGTTCTTGCCCAAAATTCTTAAACTCAAAAGGAAAGGAGGAGTACCTATTTTGCTTTTGTATAAGGCTGCATTCATGTCTATAGGGGAGGTAACCTTACTCTTTCCTTTTGCCTTATCTACTTGTTCCAGCGCTTTCAACACTATCTCCCTTTGAGCAGGGCACCACTTCAAGATGTCAAAGAATGACAAAGAAGTTTTATGTCTCTGACAAAGAAGTTTTATGTCTCTGCATCTCAGAAACAATATCAAATTCCAAATTAGAATTGGCAGTACCTTTGGAAACACCAAAGGAATCACCCTTGCCATGGAAATCAGGTGGGCCTTTTGGTGGGGGAGGATTGTTATCAGTGCCTTGATTTGGGGGCACCATGTGGTTAGGAGGTGCTAATGTAGTGAATGGCCCCTTACTTTGATTTCTCAAGAAGTGTCCTCCCTTCGTCTGAAAAGCTTGGGCATCATATGCATCCTCCTCTAGTTCATTCTCTTATTGTCTTGGGAATGAGGGTTACTCTTCAAAAATGTCATAGGTCATTGCAGTATCCACTGAGTCACCTCCTTTGTGTGAATTCCCCTGGAATGTGTGGACATCTTCGTGTGCCATTTTGACCATCTTCTCCAGTTCAGGGTAGTTCACTTCAGAATGGGTTGTTGTATTATGTAGCCTGCACCAATTGGTCATGAAGTTGAGGTCAACCACGTTTTTAGTATGTGACCTCTCCTCATTTGCTTGATAGTTATGAGGGACTCCACCATTATTAGGCCCTGTATTCCATTGCATGTTTTTTTTTGGGCATTGATTATACCCTTTGTTCTAGCTTTGATAACCTCTTTGGTTGTAGTTGTTGTTGCTCTGATATGTGCCCTGATTGTTGCTGTTCTGATTGGGGTTCAAGCGAAGTTGAGCCATGTCATTAGTGACTTGAGACAATGTTTTCTTCAAGGTTTCTACTTCATTGGTAAGTTGAGTAGTCTTTTCACTTTCAACAACCTTAGCAATAAGTGGCTGATCAACGTGGCTTGTGGTTCCAAATTGGTTATGAAGACCATGAAAACTTGAAGGAACCTGTGATTGTTGAAAGAGATCAGAAATTCCAGTAGCAAAGAATGTGACAGGAGGTTGAGTCTGCAATTCAAACCTAGGCCCATAGTGGGAAGGAGACACTCCTGGAACGGTATTGAATAAAGGGGGTGTACTAGGCGTCTGATACCCCATTAAAGGAAAACCTCCCCCCAAACCTGGTTGAGAGTTGGTCTGTTGCTGCAACTTAATGGCTAAATGATAAACCTTGGATAGGGTATCAATATCCGTTGGCAGATAAGTTCTTTGTAAGAACAATCCCAGCAAGGGGTCTATAACCCTAAAGTATGCATGAATGGCACTGTCCTCGGTAACTAGATAGTGATCTTGTAGCCTCCTATACATTCTTTGGAACCTAGTATTGAACAAGGGTAGGGATTCACATGGCTCCTTCCTAATAGTGGTGAATTGGTGATACAGAAGGGCTGTGTCCACATAGACTCTAAACTGATTGATGAAAGCATTTTCCAAATCTGTCCAGGACAGAATAGAGC
>VDFB02194540.1:0-28032 GCA_007258455.2 Sequoia sempervirens | reverse complement strand
AACTGCCCAAAACAATATCCTTTACTTTCTAGGTCTCAAAATTCATCCAATGGACCTATCTTTTAGAGAAGCCCATAAAAGGTCCAACACATCATCCATTTAGCATCCACTCAAACCCCAAGTATAATGCCCAACAAATCACATAAGGTTCCCTTGCAACAGTATGGAGTTTCAATAGGTTACCCTACCCAAAGGCTACTAGATTAGCCCCATTTTACAAAGGACGTCCCTCTTAAAGACTTTGTTTTTAATCCAAACCCATGGACAGTCATTTGATATGTTCTAAACAAAAAAATCTATGGTTAGTTCCCAAACACAAACATTCTAAAGTGTTGTCCAAACAAACCCTCCTTTTACATGTTAAAACCCAAGGGTTTATTGAAAGTCATATTCCCAAGCCTTTCCAGACCCCCACAAAGCATCAAACACCTTCCAAATACCCTACACAAACTTAAAATTTCATTAGATCAACAATTTATTCATCATTTTGACAAACCCCACCATCTAGCCTTCAAATTCATAACAAAAATTAACTTTTCCAGCACTAAGCATCACTCCTACTCAATCAAATGAACACATGTGCACAAAATAGACCCCCAAAAATTTAACCCTACCTATTATGATCCATTCCACTGAGTTAGAATACCTATAGAAGGTGGAATGGATCAAGCTTGCATTCTTTGTACTCTCAAACCCTTAATTTTTGAGTCACACAGGCAGTCTTTGAAAATCTACTCTAAAACCTACAAAACTAAATGGTTAAGCCTCCAATCTAATGGAAATCATAGTAGAATCACTCCACTATCATTCCCAATTCATTTAATGCCACAATATTCACTATACAGACTATTTATTGCCAACAAAGTTCAGAAAAATAGGGAAAAACATGGAAACAACAAAAGATTTCATTCAAATTTTCAAATGGAGTCATGCCAACCTCCCTCCAACGTTTACATGACCTTTTTTAAAGGAACTCCTACCTATACAACCACCTAAAACCACCTTACTACTTTGACCTTTACATTTCCATCTTATAGTTTTTCTCATGTTTATGCCATTGAAGGCTTCATTCCATCATATTGACAACATTTACCAAGACATGGAAACTTCATAAAACTATCAACCTAACATGACTCAAAACACTTCCTAATGGTCTTTTGAGACCTTATTACATCACACTCATGATTACAAAGAAAAAATTCATCACTTGACTGATCACCTTGAACCTGCACCTTCCTACTCTGTCCTATCATCCATGGCTCCATCCAATTGCTCCTAACTTGTTCCATGGTGTCACTTACTTCCAAACAATCCACTCTCTATCCTTCTTTTATTTTTCACCCTTGGCTTCACCTCCATCAACATGATCATGAAAACAAGGAAGTAATAAAGCACTCCCTTCACTCTTTTCCTCTTATCCATCCTCTTCACCATCTGCTTCAGGTTCTCCCATCTAGGAACCATTGCCACAACTGCATACAATTTCCACATCAGTACTCTTACCCATCTAGGACCATCCACTATCCTAGCCTCATCTTTTGCTTTCTTCTCCATTTCATTTGGAGATCCCACTCTCACCTTTCCTCTAGCCTTCACTTGGCCAACCTTTATAAACATCTCTTCCTTAGTCTCTTCCATCTTTGAGTCATTCAAACACTTTGTATTTGCAATTTCACCTTTTATGGTGACTGGACCTTCTACAAACTCTGTCTCAGACCTTTTCTTTTCTTTTTTCCATTCCACTTGATGCATCACATCCTCTGATCTCTTATCCTCCACTGAACTCTTTTCCAACACTATATTTTTAGGCTTTTTATCTTCTTGTCCCTTTAGTGGACCACTTAATGCATCTACCATGCTTTCCATGTACTTATCTTTATCCTCAACTATCATACATTCTTCCATTGGCCCTTTATCTAGGCTCTTTGCAACTTCCATTTTTATGACATGCGTCAATTTTTTTTTCTTGTCTTCTTTTTCTTGCCCCCTACATGGGTTCTTTGCATCTAGACTTTGAATCAAATATCCCTTTACCTTTGTATCTCCTTATTTAAATGTCATTGTTTCTACAATGCTTGTCTGCTCCTTGTCTCTCTTTATCTATAGGGGACACAACACTGCCCCTATCATAATTTCTTTATTCTTGACAAGCCCTTCATGGCTTTCCTCAATCCATCCACACTCTTTTACCTCTACCTTCTTTCCCTTTTCCTCTAAGACCTTCTCCTCATGTGGTCTTCCATCTTCTTTGTCATTAGTTTGTTGCTTTCCATCTTGCCCTTTCATTGGGCAATCCATCTCTTCCACCATGACCTTACTAGGCCATTCTTGCCTATTCTCCATCTTGTCTCCACTTATCTTTCCTTTTCCTTGAATTAGGGTCTTTTCCCCAAGGTTCTTCACCTCACATCTCTTTTCATCAGGTCTGCATACCTCTATTTTGATAGTATTAGACTGTCCTACACCTGTTCCTTCCTTTTCTTGATTGAAATCAGTCATTTTCTTGTCTCCAACCTGCTTTGCAAACATGTCTAGACCCTGTATAAAGGATTCCATTTCTCTTATCACTGGAACTCTAGCATTTGGTGGAATAGGAAGAAAGATGACTGGAACTCTAGAGGCCCACCATACTATATTTTTGTATTGAACCATGAGAGTAGAAGATAGATCTGATATCATATATCAAAAAATTAAGCATGCATTATTCCAACCAACAAAGAAGGAGATGATTACTTTGCTTCATTTTCATTTGCATAAGCATATCAAAGCATGGGAACCAATAAGACCAAGGATGTGGTCCAAAATTTAGGAGGGTCAAGAAGGTCAATGTATGATCTTGATGAAATTGAGGAAGAACAACAAGAGAGGGATAGGAAAAATAAAATCAATACAAAGTTTCAAGGTTTTGTCAAGTGAGTAAGAGAGCTATGGGAGCAGCCTCATATAAAATATTTTGAACTACACTTTGATATGTACAATTTAGAGAGTTTGGTTTTTGTGGAGTTAGCCTTGAGAGAGTAGGACTTGGGAAAAAGGAATCTGATATGGATATTTCTTTCAAAGAATTCAAGCGGGATGTACTCCACATTGATTCCATTCCTCAATCTTCACTTGATGCCATCAGGGAATGGATGAAATCCATGGTTATAAAGTATTATGAAAGTAGAATGAACTTGTACTAGTAGCCAATTTTGAAGACTATTACTGATGATTCAAAGCACATCAACCATGTGGTACAGATGATTAAATCCCAAAGATGATTTGTAGCAATGCAAGAGTTTGAAAAGGAAGAGAGAGATACATTGGTGACTCGGGAGAAAGTTTAGCTTTCAAAAAAAAGTGTGGATCAGGCCAGCATTTGGTGGAAGAGGAAGAAAGATGACTAGAACTTTGGAGGACCACCATACTATATTTCGATATTAAACCATGCAAAAAGAAGAGAGAGTTGATATCATGTATCAAAAAATCAAGCATGCATTCTTCCAACCAACAGAGAAGGAGATGATTACTTTGCTTCATTTTCATTTGCATAACCATATCAAGGAATGGGAACCAAGAAGATCAAGTATGCCTAGTTTTATGTGGAGGTAATGGATGTGGTCCAAACTTTAGGATGGACAAGAAGGTCGATGTATGATTGGTGCAGGAGCACCATTCAGTAGGTTTTTTTCATCAAGGAAAATAAGGAGTAGAATATCATCAATTTACTAAAACCAGCCCAAACTTGTACATTTGAAGGTTTTGAGTCAATAAAAATGGCTTTTTAACCCATTCCTCTTTCTGTATCCTCTATAACTTGAGGACTAGGTCTGCACTAACATTATTAAGGTGTGAGAATTATTTCTTTGTGTTGGGGAGGTTTGAAAGTGAGATGGGTGTGAAACACGTGTGTTAAAGTGAGTTTTCTTTAAGACAAATGGTGGTTTTGAAGAGTTAAATTGTTTTTTTTGTGTAGGGAAGCATTATTTTATGATTGTTTGACCTTTTTTATGGTATTAGAAACTTGTTAGAGTAATTTATAGGTTGTGGTTAGCTTTGGAAGTATCATTTTCAATAAACCCCTAGGGTTTAGGGTACAATAGAGGGTTTTGTGGTTTACCCATTGTACAGTGGTATAAATGAGATTTAATTGTGGATTTTGAAGTTTTGTTACCTTAGAATTTCTCCCCCAAGATTTGGTAATGTTTGGATAAGTTTAGAGTATAGACCCTTTGTTCAACTGGATTGATCCCTTAAGGGTCCAAAGGGAAAAATGGCTGCAAAATTTAGCATGAGGTTACTTGGACACCATGATGCTTATAAATGTTTTTTCTAATTTGATGGGATAATGTTCGGCCCCTCTATAATAACCTCTCTTGGTTTTTGTTATCTTGGAGTAGTTTTCCTGTGGTGTCCAAATTTTAGTTGATGGAAAAAGTGTCAAATGGAAGCAGTGAAAAGTTGCCAAGTGGTGCAACTTTCATTCTGCAACTCGTGTGACCAAATGGATTGTTCCAATGCATTAGAATAGGAATTTTTATGCTAGGAATGGTCCTCTTTCACACCCAAACACGTGGAATTGCTATGAACTACATTCAACTGGATCAATCCCTTAAGGGTCAAAAGGGGAAAATGGCTGCAAACTTTAGCATGAGGTTATTTGGACACCATGATGCTTGGAAACTTCTCGTCTGATCCCATGGGATTGAGTTGGGCCCATCTACAATAACCTCTCTTGGTTTTCATTATCTCAGAGTTGTTTTCTCGTGGTTTCCATATTTCAATTGATGGAAAAAGTGTCAAATGGAAGCAGTGAAAAGTTGCCAAATGGTACAAATTTCATTCTACAACTTGTGTGACCAAATGGATTGTTACAACGCATCTGAATAGGAATTTTTATGCTAGGAATGGTCCTATTTCATACCCAAACATGCAAAATCGCTCCAAACTACGTTCAACTGGATCGATCCCTTAAGGGTTCAAAGGGAAAAATGGCTGCAAACTTCAGCATGAGGTTACCAGGACACCGTGATGCTTGGAAACTTATCGTCTAATCCTATGAGATTGTGTTGGGTCCCTCTACAATAACCTCTCTTAGTTTACATTATCTCATAGTGGTTTTCTCGTGGGGTCAAAGTTTCAGTTGATGAAAACAATGTCAAATGGAAGTAGTGGAAAGTTGCAAAGTGGTGCAACTTTCGTTCTACAACTCGTGTGACCAAAAAAACTATTCCAATGCATTTGAATAGGAATTTTTACACTAGGAATGGTTCTATTTTGCACCTAAACATGCTGAATCACTCCAAGCTATGTTCAACCAGATTAATCCCTTAAGGGTCCAAAGGGAAAAATGGCTGCAAACCTTAGAATGAGGTTATTCGAACACCGTGATGCTTATAAACTTCTCATCTAATCCCATGGGATCATGTTGGACCCATCTAAAATAACCCCTCTCAATTTTCATTATCTCGGAGTGGTTTTCCCGTGGTGTCCAAATTTCAGTTGATGGACAAAGTGTCAAATGGAAGTAGTGAAAAGTTGCCAAGTGGTGCAACTTCGTTCTACAACTTGTGTAACCAAATAGACTATTCCAACATGTCTAAATAGGTATGTTTACACTGGTCATGGTCCTCTTTCACACCCAAACACATGGAATCGCTCTGAACTATGTTCAACTGGATCAATCCCTTAAGGGTCCAAAGGGAAAAATGGTTGCAAAGTTTAGCATGAGGTTACCAGGACACTATGATGCTTAGAAACTTCTTGTCTAATCCTATGGGATCAAGTTGGGCCCCTCTACAATAACCTCTCTCAATTTATGTTATCTTGGAGTGGTTTTCCTATGGTGTTGAAGTCTCAGTTGATGAAAAAAGTGTCAAATTGAAGTAGTGGAATGTTACAAAGTGGTGCAACTTCTGTTCTGCAACTTGTGTGACCAAATGAACAATTCCAAAATGTCTCAATAGGAATTTTTACACTAGGAATGGTCCTCTTTCACACCCAAACACATGAAATCACTTTGAGCTATGTTCAACCAGATCGATCCCTTAAGGGTCCATAGGGAAAAATTGTTGCAAACTTCAACATGAGGTTACTTAGACACCATGATGCTTAGAAAATTATCATTTAATCCCATGGGATTATGTTGCACCCCTCTATAGTAACCTCTCTCGGTTTTTTTTATCTCAGAGTGGTTTTCGTGTGGTGTCCATATTTTAGTTGATGGAAAAAGTGTCAAATGGAAGCAGTGAAAAGTTTCCAAGTGGTACAACTTTCATTCTGCAACTCATGTGACCAAACAGACTATTCCAACGCGTTCGAATAGGAATGTTCATGCTAGGAATGGTCCTCTTTCTCATCCAAACACACTAGTTTGGCCAAAAAAAATTGGAGGGGGTTTCAGTTCATTTTGGGTTCGTTGGTACAAAAAACATGTAAAAACAAAATATATATCTGTGCAACCTAGAAGCATAAATTAGGATTAGAATATCACATATCATCATATAAACAAAAAAATAACCATAAACTTGAATGTCATTTAAAACAACAAAATTGGAAAAAAAAAAGTGTTTATAACTTGCAATAAAATGTGAATAAAATCACACTGATTTTCACATGGAAAAAAACCATGAGACCATAGCTTGTTGCTTACTATTATGCTTTGATAGATTTTTTCCAAGCATCCATAGCTTGTTCAAAAGTACTTTTTTTAGGATTTTAGCAATAGCAGCAAGGTAATCAATTGTTTGATAAAATGCTTTGGTAGACATGTATGAAAAATGTGGTAGCATAGACAAGGCAGTGAACTGTTTGAAAAATTGCCTCAAAGAAATGTGGTCTCATGGTGATGGAATGGCATGACGAATGCCATGACAAGAAAATTGCTATGAATTTTCATGGAATTCTACCACCATTGAGACCACATTTCTTTGAGGATTTTATTCAAATAGTTCGCTGCCTTTTCTATGCTATTGCTTATTAAATTATGCTTTGATAGATTTTTTCCAAGCATCCATAGCTTGTTTGGAAGCACCAATTTTTGGATTTTAGCCATAGGAGCAAGGAGGTGAAATTTGATAAAATGCTTTGGTAAACACGTATGAAAAATGTGGTAGCATAGACAAGGCAATGGCTTGTTTGAAAAAATGCCTTAAAGAAATGTGGTCTCATGGTTATGGAATGGCATGACAAATGCCATGACAAGCAAAATTGCTATGGATTGTCATGGTATTCCACCACCATTGAGACCACATTTCTTTGAGCTTTTATTCAAATAGTTCTGCCTTGTCTATGTTTGCTTATTAAATTATGCTTTGATAGATTTTTTCCAAGCATCCATAACTTGTTTGGAAGCACCTATTTTAGGCTTTTAGCCATAGCAGCAAGGAGGTGAACTATTTGATAAAATGCTTTGGTAAACATGTATGAAAAATGTGGTAGCATAGACAAGGCAGTGAACTATTTGAAAAAATGCCTCAAAGAAATGTGGTCTCATGGTGATGGAATGCCATGACAAATTCCATGAAAAGCAAATTGCTATGGATTGTCATGGAAATCCACCACCATTGAGAGCACATTTCTTTGACGCTTTTATTCAAACAGTTCACTAACTTGTCTATGCTATTGCTTTTTAAATTATGCTTTGATAGATTTTTTCCAAGCATCCATAGCTTGTTTAGAAGCACCTATTTTAGGATTTTAGCCATAGGAGCAAGGAGGTGAACTGTTTGATAAAATTCTTTGGTAAACACGTATGAAAAATGTGGTATCATAGACAAGGAAACGAACTATTTGAAAAAATTCCTCAAAGAAATGTGGTCTCATGGTGATGCAATGCCATGACGAATGGCATGACAAGAAAATTTCTATGGATTGTCATGGCATTCCACCACCATTGAGACCACATTTCTTTGAGGCTTTTATTCAAAGAGTTCACTGCCTTATATATGCTATTGCTTATTAAATAATGCTTTGATAGATTTTTTCCAAGCATCAATAGCTTGTTTTGAAGCACCTATTTTAGGATTTTAGGCATAGCAGGAAGGAGGTGAACTATTTGATAAAATTATTTGGTAAACATGTATGAAAAATGTGGTAGCATAGACAAGGCAGTGAACTATTTGAAAAAATGCCTCAAAGAAATGTGGTCTCATGGTGATGGAATGCCATGACAATCCATAGCTTGTTTGAAAGTACATGTTTTAGGCTTTTAGCCATAGCAGCAAGGCAATGAACTACTTGATAAAATGCTTTGATAGACATCTATGAAAAATGTGTTAGCATAGACAAGGAAGTGAACTCTTTGATAAAATGCCTCAAAGAAATGAGGTCTCATGGTGATGGAATTCCATGAGAATCAAAAGCATTTGATTGTCATGGCATTCTATCACCATGAGACCTCATTTATTTGAGGAATTTTTTCAAAGAGTTCACTACCTTGTCTATGATATTGCTTACTATTATGCTTTTGATAGATTTTTTTGAAGCATCCATAGCTTGTTTGAAAGCACTTGTTTTAGGCTTTCAGCCATAGCAACAAGGCAGTGAACTATTTGACAAAATGCTTTGGTAGACATGTATCAAAAATGTGGTAGTATAGACAAGGCAGTGAATTGTTTGAAAAAATGCCCCAAAGAAATGTGGTCTCATAGAATGCCATGACAAGCAAATGCAATTGGGAGCTGCTCCTAGTTATTAGTTATGCAATGTGAAGTAATTGCATAACTACTTAGGTTGACTTTGTAAAAACTATATATTGTAATTGAAATTTTGTTATCTATTAGCATCTAGTTATTAGTTATGCAATGTGAAGCAATGCTTTGAGTTTGAAATATGTGCAATGCAATGTAATCAACGATATGAATATAAACTACACAAATCTATTTTTTACAATTTATTAGTTAAACTCTTTATTTTGTTTTCTCTCTATATCTAAATGCTATGGAAATGCTTTTAATTTTTTTAAAAAAATTATCTCAGTTGTTCTACTTTTTTACCTTTTTTTTTTTTAATCTGATATTTTTTCAATTTTTTCTAGACTTTTTTCTGATTTTTTCAAAAAATCTTAGACTTTTGGGTTGCCAATTTTTTCCCCAAAATATTTTTGCTGCTATGGTATAAACACATATCTTTTTGTAATATTAAGGATACTTTTTGAAACTTCCATACATTGCTAATTTAAAAGGAAAAGTCTTTTTTCTAATTTGTATGTAGCCATGCTTTTGACATTGTCAAAAAGAGAAAATATGGACACCATCGATAAAAAAGATTTGTATTAACCAAATAGCCATGTACACATACATCAATATATGTTGATATAAGTATAAAATATAGTTACAAAATAGCCATATAGGCTTATGCCCAAATGCCATATAGGCATACAATGTCAAATATATCCAATACAAGATATGTACAGAATTGCCATGTCTAGGCATACAACAAAGGGCTCTGGAATCAAAATTCATTTCTCTCCATGCTCTGGAAATAAATTATTTCCCTTTGTTTGGTTATTTGATGGAGATAAGTCTGTCTGTCATTTCTGTTGTTCTCAAGGAGTGCTCCTGCTCCTCCTCCTATAGTTTAGCTCTTGGTGAAGTCTTAACTGTTACAATAAGAAGTAAACACATTAATATATAGAAATTACATTATAAAAAATGGTATATTTAACAAAATAATCACTTACTGCCATCTCATGATCACTCTCCACAATGGAAATATTTGCATGTCGATGCTCAGGTGTGCTGAAGCCCTGTATAAACCATCCAAATAGGAATTAAACTGCAAATCAATAATGGTTTAATTTTTCACTAGAACTAACATCTATAACAACAAATGTAAATTAAAATTTAGTAATTTTCCTCATACCTCCTCTATCACAGCCATGGAGGATTGTCTAGCGGATGAAACATCGATATCCATTGCCCTTGTAATATTTGGAGGTGTTCCCACAACCAACATCTGAAAATAAAACAACAAATTATTCAATCACAAAAAAGTTACAATAGTGAGATCCACGTCATGACTTATAATGTATGAGATCTAATGAACAAAATTTTGAGTACAAGTATTAAGCTATATATTTCTGGTAGGCCTTGGCACTTTGATAGGAAGACAAAGTATGATGGGGAGAAAAACACATGCTCCATTGTGAATGATGGCAAGACTTACAACCTTTCACCTCTCCTAGAAGAAGACAAGGAAAAGCATGAAGGGCCTAGTGTTTTGATGGTGGGTGAGAAGGAGTTCATTAATACCTTGAATGAAGGAGGAGGAATAGGATTCTTCCTAATTATGAAGCCAAAAAGTGAAGCAAATCTGCCCACAAAGAAGGAAGATGCACCAAACAAAGTCCAAGAGTTGTTGGAAAGGTACAAGGACATAACAGTGAATGAATTACCTAGTTCCATACCTCCCATTAGGGATATAAGCCACCATATTGATTTGATTCTAGGGGATACATTTTCCAATAAGGTTGTATACAAGATGACACCTACTCAAAATGAGGAGATTGCAAGACAAGTGCAAGAGTTTATGGATAAAGGGCTAGTGAGGAAGAGTTTGAGCCCATGTGTTGTTCCTACTATCCTAGCACCAAGGAAGGATGGGAATTGGATTCTTTGCACTGATTCAAGATCCATTAATAGGATCGTCCAATCAAATATAGGTTCCTGATGCCAATAATGGAGGACCTCATGGATTTTCTATCAAGAGCATCTTAATTTTCCAAGATTGATCTAAAGAGCAGGTACCATTAGATAAGGATCAGAGAGAGGGATGAATGGAAGACAAATTTTAAGACTAATGAAGGGCTCTATGATTGGTTGGTGATGCCCTTTGGGTTATCAAATGCCACTAGTACATTTATGTGCCTTATGAATTAGGTATTGAGACCTTTCATTGGAAATTTTTTTATGGTTTATTTAGATAACATCCTTGTATTTAGTAGGTGTAAAGAAGAACATTTGAAGCAACTTGGCATGGTACTAAGGAGGTTAGAAGAGAAGTTGTTGATCAACATGGAAAAGTGTGAAATCATGAAGGAAGAACTAGTCTACCTTGTTTTTGTCATCTTGAAGGGAAGTTTGAAGATGGATCCTTCAAAGGTGCATGCTATTCTTACTCAAGGCCAACACCAAAATCCATGGGAGATGTGAGAAGCTTCCATGGACTTGCAAGATTTTATAGAAAGTTCATCAAGAACTTTAGCCAAATTTGTGCACCAATTTTGGACACCATCAAAGGAGGTAACAAAGATAATTTTCTTGGACCAATGAGGCTAATAAAGGGTTTGAATATCCAAAAATGAGCGTAGCACAACAACCTATAATTGTGCTCCCTAATTTTGATAATTTTTTTACCATTGAGTGTGATGCTAGCAATCAAGCAATAGGGGCTATTTTGAGCCAAGAAGGTAGACCGGTTGCATTTTATAGTGAGAGTTTGAATGAAGTAAAGAGGAATTATTCTTCCTATGATTTGGAATTGTATGCTATGGTCCAAGCCCTTAAAAATTGGAGGCACTACTTGTTACCTAAAGAATTTTTTGTTTATACTGATAATCATGCCTTGACATTTTTGAATGCATAGGACAAACTCAGTCATAGGCACATGATGTGGGTAGAGTCTTTGAAAACCTATACTTTCACAATAAAGCATAAGAAGGGCCAAGAAAATAAGGTGGCAGATGCTCTCAGTAGAACACTTGTAGTGCAAGAGATCCAACTCCAAAGCATGGGTGTTGAAGCATTGAAGGATATGTATCATGAAGATTCAGATTTCAAGGACGTATATAATGTTTGTGAGTAGCATTTGAATTATTTTCATGGTGAACTCTCTGAATTTTTATTTAAAAATAGTTTTCTCTTCAAAGGAAGTCAATTTTGTGTGCATAAATGCTCAATGAGGGAGAATATCATAAAGGAGAAACACAGTGGGAGTCTTGGAGGTCACTTTGGCCTTGCCAAGAACTTAGAGCAAGTTAGGATATTTTACTATTGGCCAAAGTTACAGGTGGATGTGAGAAGGTATGTGGAAGGATGCACAATATGTGAAAGGGAAAAGGGAACTTCATCAAATGCAGGACTCTATCAACCAGTGTCCATTCCCAATAGGCCTTTGGAGTGTGTAAGTATCGACTTTGTCTTGGGGTTGCCTAGAACCCAAAAAGGTTTTGATAGTATCTTTGTGGTAGTTGATAGACTTAGTAAGATGGCACATTTTCTTCCTTGGAAATGCACCAATGATGCATCTTATATAGCAAGTATTTTCTTTAAGGAGGTTGTTAGGATACATGGATTGCCTTTAAGCATTTTTTCTGACAAGGATTCTAAATTCATTGAAACTTTTGGATGACCATGTGGAAGAAACTCAAGGCAAAAATCTATCCTTTAGTTCAACATACCATCCACAAATGGATTGAAAAACTAAAGTGGTGAATAGATCATTGGGAAACCTCTTAATATGCCTTACCAAGGAGCATGGAAAAGCTTGGGATTTGATTTTACCTCAGGTTGAATTTGCATATAATGAATCCATGAATAGGAGCATTGGTAGAAGCCCTTTTGAGGTAGTCTATGGCATGCACCCTAGAGGGATCTATGAACTAAGATATCTACAAGGAGTTTCTAGGAGAAGTGCTCAAGGTGAGGACTTTGTTGTTACAATTAGAGATATTCATCAACAAGTGAAGGAAACCCTTCAAAAGAATGTTGAGAAGTATAAGGAAAAGGAAGATTTAAAGAAGAGGAATGTCCAATTCAAGGTTAGAGACTTGGTGATGAAACACTTGATGAAGGAGAGACTTCCAAAAGGAAAGTATACCAAACTCATAATGAAGAAGATAGGACCTTGCAGGGTGGTCTACAAGTTTGGCCAAAATGCTTATGAAATAGAGCTACCTCCTGGGGTGGCAATCTCTCCTATCTTCCACATTTCTGACTTGTATCCTTTGAAAGATTTTATGATATGATTTAGTGCTTGCTAACTATCAAAATAATGATATGATTGATGTTACTAATTTTTTTTAAGGTGTATAGGATAGGTTTGATGACTTTGATGGTTGGATGGGTGACTATTATGAAGCCCTTTGAGCAAATTGGTGATTAACCACAAGATGATAATCAAAATTTTGTCGTAGTAGGAGTTTGTAACCTGTAAATAGATTGTTGCAATCAAAATATGGTGAGTACAGTGCTTTATAATGGACTGATAATAGTGAGGTATGGTTTAATTGATTTGTTGCCTTGGTGAATAAATGAAAGGATGAATTGTTCAAGTGTCAATAATCAGGTTTATGTTGTTTTTATGGTGGTTGAGAATAATGTGAATATAATTGATTAAGTCAAAGTTTTATTTAATATGGTTTTTTATTTGAATGAATAAATTGAAATACTGATTAGTGGAATGATGAATGATGGCCTATGGAATGGCTAAGAGAATTTGAGTGGATTTTGGTTGAATGAAAAGTAGATTTATGATGAAATTATATTTGATCTTCTTATGATTATATTTGGGATTGAAATCCCTTGAAGAAATGATGTTTATGGTGTTTGTTGGATGCTATGCATCAGATGTACCTTAATGATTAAGTTCTTTGATATGATGCTCTACATCACTAACTACCTCATCTATGCTATTGCTTACTATTATGGTTTCATATATTTTTTCCAAGCATCCATAGTTTGTCATGGTGGTGCACCTTTGTAAGCACACGCCTCCATGTGAAGTAATTGCATCATGTTGCTTATGTTGAATTTCTAAACAACTATATTGTATAGTTGAAAATTTGTCATCTATCAACATCCAGTTATTAGTTATGGAATTTGAAGTACTAATGCTTTGAGTTTGAATGATGTATAATGCAACATAACCAACAATATGAATATAAACTACAAAAATCTATTGAGTAGAATTCATTAGTTAAGTTATGTTTATTCTATTACCTCCATGTACGTTTGAGTGAATCCACTGGCACTAGGAGATGTTTACTTGAAACCACCAATATTAGCCTATTCAACATCCAAAATCACATGTATTAAAATACCATTCATAAAACAATGCTATTAACATGTAATAAATTTATAATTATTTACTAGTTACATACCCCACTGATGGGTGTACTACATAAATAAGTAGGTGGAGGACTAGTGTATCTAGTCTCAACACTGTGACCCTGCAATTTTATTAAAATAATAAAACTAAATTAGTTAATCATGCATTTCTGAATCAAAATTTAATAAATTAAATTCAATGAACATGTTGAATTTTATCTGACTATCAATGCCATATGGACGATGAAAAATGTCAACCATCCTCTCCATTCCTATAGCAACATTTAAATCCTATGTAGCAGCATACGAATCCTGTATAGAAACATACAGATCCTGCGTAGTAGCATACAGATCCTACATAGGAGCCTCTTGTGTTCCGGTGGGGTCATATGAACAAGTCACCCCGCAAGATTGACACACATGGGTTTGAAGGCCACCACCTGAAGACTCCCCTATATGGCATTGTACAATAGGGATACTATGATGGATGACACTCTCCTTCTCAATAGCAGGAATAATAATGTGCTCACGAGGCGGCCTAGCGAGAGGTGGTCTCCCTTGCCATGCAGGATCTGGCTGTGCACCGAGCCTATCCTGAACCAACCCCCCACCTCTCCTCTGGAACTCCCTCATATCAAAATAATTTTTGATTTCATTCAATACGAACTCACTGTATAGTTTCCTAAGAAAATATTGGGGGACTTCACAATTATTGCACAGTGGGTAATTGAAGACAAAATACCATCTATCATAAAAATGGTTCCTAATCTCTTGGTGGTGGCACCAATGAATAGGAAACCTCTTTGCATTGAGGGTAAGATTTTGATTTGTTTCAGGGTCAGTGAATAGAGAGCACAAATCACCTTTAGTAATTTTTAAATCTTTTTCTTGTTTATATGATAATTTGTCTGCATAATATGCCCTGGCTACCTGCTTCCTATCTTGCCATCCGGATATTTGTTGGGTAATTACATCTACATTTTTTAACATCTCTTTCAATGAATTTTCTAGATGAATTCTTTCTATGGTTGAAGCATTTGGATAACTCAACCTACTAATAAGATCCTCAAGTTGTTTTCTATTGTTGTCAATTTCACTCAAATTTTCTTGAGTTCCAGGAGGGTATTGAGTGATGGGTGGGGGAGGTTGATTTTGTTGAGGATTTTCCTCCTCTTCTTATTGAGGATTTGTAGGATTTCCTACAATTTTTTTTTTAAAAATCAAATCTAACCTAAAACAAACAAAATCAATTTCAAACTAATAAATTCAAAACAAATAGCAAACAATACTTACCTCCTACACCTCTTTGTCATTATGGCCCTGTTTTTGCAAAGAAAATCCAACTGTTGTTGATAAAATTTGTAGAAATCCTTCCTCCTAGAATGCGAGTGTGAAAGTGATGGTTTTTGGCCACGGGCAGAGCTAATAAACAGTAAATAGAAAATGATAGTTTTTAATTTTTTTTCGCTTTTAAAACAACATAGTGTGAGCACATTATAATGCAAGTGCATTATCTCTTTCCAAAAATAATTTGGCCACAAAAGTGTGACCAACTTCATGCACCCACCAAAATTAAAAAGGATGATTAAAAGTTCATTTGTGCATTTGCAATTTGAAGATTTGAGAGTGATTGAGCAATCTAGCAATTTTGAGAAAAATGGTGATCCCTTACCAGACACATCGATTCGAGTGTGTCATATGTCACAATCTCCTGGAAACGCATGGACCTTCGGTATGTACCCCAAAAACTTCCTCACAAATTGTGTAATTCATTTTTTGTGTGTTTTTCCTTGTTTAAATTTTGATTTAATTTTTCTAGTGCATAGGGTTGTTATTTTAACACATAGGTTAAATAGATTAGTGCATAGATTCATGTAGCACATAGATTGCCTAAAATAGTGCATAGAGTGAATGATGTGGCACATAGGTGCATTTAGTGCTTAGGTGAATTGATTTAGTGCTTTGATGAGTTGGTGTAGTGCATAGGAAATTTTGGCACATTGAAGGTTTGTTTTAGCGCATTAAGATAATTTTCTGGCATATTCATGAATTTGGTGCATTGAAGGAATGCTTTAGCACATCCATAAATTTTCATAGTGAGTCTATGCTTTTAGTTCTTTGAGACACCATTTTAGCACATCGAGGCCAAAATGATGCATTTTAGATTTGACTCCCTAATTTTGATTTTTTTTTATCAAGTTAGCCTTTGATTTGATGATGATTGATGATGTTGATTGATTATATGTTTTATTGATCTCATGATAGGTGAGATTTAATGAGTGATACTAATAATTTACCTCATGACAGGTGAGGATCAATGACAGTTTGATTGATTGATTGACCTCATGATAGGCAAAGTGCATTGATTGATTGGTAAACCTTATGATAGGTGAGGTTGAAGGATAGATTGATTGATGTGCCTCATGATAGGAAAGGTTGAATGATAAACCTCATGATAGGTGAGGTTGAATGATAGATTGATGATCACAAGATTTGATCAAACTCTTAGCAGAGCTGATTAGATTGATAGGATGATTGATTTTGATTAACTGAAAAGATTACTAATTTGTGATACTTTGTGATGATAGGAGCCTTTGATGAATATGTATATTCGAGAGCATTTCCCTAGGATGTGGGAGTTGATTCCATACCTGGTGCAAGTTGAGGTAGTTGTTAATGCATGATGTGGATTGTCCTCACTGACAAATATGCCCCAAATTAGGATTAACAGGGGTCTATTGATAGCTTTAGTGGAGATGTGGCATGGTGAGCATAACACCTTTCATTTTCCCACTAGTGAGATGATTGTGACGATGAAGGATGTTTATTAGATTCTACAAATACCTATCATTAGGGAGCTAGTATCACATTATTCTACTGAGTAGGGTAGGATTGATGCACTCAGGAGATTATTTGAGGATGATTGTTAATGTGTTTATGACATTCCCTGGAGGGAGATGGTCGATGCCTATGCCACATTGTCATCTATACTTGCTAGTTTCATTGGAGATTTTCGTTGTCCTGATCACAGGTCAAAGGGACTTTTAGTTGGATGGGGTAGGATTCTTAAGAGCAATATTTATTAGGGTACATTATATGCCTGGGCATTTTGTATGCTCACTCATATGTACCATGATTTACACTAGGAATGTCTACCTCTAAGGGGCTAGTTTATTAGTTAGGGTCACAATGCTTCAGATTTGGGTTTGGGAGCATATAGCGATTACCCATCTAGTGGCAGACAAATAGTGACCTGCCATGAGACCCTACGTTCATGCTTATGTTGGTCCATTTGCTTAGCCTAGGTTGGGAGAACTAGAGTACTAGAGGAGGATACTTGATTATTTAGAGTCAATTACATGGTAGCACTATCTTGATTGTGAGCAGTAGCTAGAGGACAACAATGAGATGCCTTTTTGTGTGCCAGTGTATGTACTTGATTAGCCAGAGACACTTCATCATTAAGAGATTCTTGTTGATGAGGGTACTGAGGTAGTATGGTAGGGTCTAGGGCATGCCCCAGGGAGTGTCCCATTATGCACAATGATGGATGGATGCAATAGAGTGGGGGTCTATTTTTTCATATGATGCAACAGTATGCACAGTACTTGTTCCTACACCAATTTCCATGGATCTATAGCCCAGAGGAGCCAATACCATTATTAGATGATGAGGAGAGAGTAGTGGTACATGGGCATAGCCAAAGGAGAGATGGGGGAGATGAGGAGGAGGAGAGCAGTGATGAAGAGGATGGAGATGGAGATGGAGGAGGTAGGTAAAATGATGGAGGCGATGGTGATGGAGGTGATGTTGGAGGAGATGAGGGTGGAGGAGAACTTGGTTTAGATGTTTGAGATTTTAGAGTGCCTCCCAAGAGGCGATAATTGGTAGTTGCATCCCAGCAACATGTAGAGATCAAACTACCCTCACAACAACAACAAATACTATAGAGTCAGTTGGAGTAGGTACAAGCTTTCTTGACATAGGCTTAGGGATAGATTACTAGTTTGATGGTAAAGAGGGATACTATGAGACAACAGTTTGTGCAAGCATAGGCCTAGGTTTAGGCATAGGCTCAGAAGCAGGCACAAATTTCCACACTTGTAGAGAGGGATACTCAGAGACAATGAGTTGAGTAGGCTGAGCATGTAGCAGAGATATTGTAGAGGGTTGTTGATGTCATGGGTACATTAGATTACTTTCAAGAGGTGAAACACTCTACTAGGGAGGTGGATTTTTATAGAGTAAATTATCATGAGATCATTCTCCTAGAGCACCAAGAGAGCTTCACCTAGTCTAGCAGTCACACTCATACATGACTTCTTGTAGGGGTGTCACACAACCAATTTTGAGAGATTTGAGAGATCCTAGTGTAGGTCCATCTAGTGGGGGAGACATAGGTCTAGTTATGTCGGCACCGTCTAGGGGGAGTACCACATAGCTTCGATGTGATGACATATTTTTTGTACTTTGGGACATGATGTATACTTCTTGATTTAGTTGAGACACTATGATATACTACAATTTTTTATATTGATGTATCTCTTTATACCTTTGGATATCCTTGTACACTTTTACCTTATGATTTTGATGTTATATGATATGTGTTGATCATTATCGATCTATGTGTCTAAATGATTTATGATGGATGCATTTTATTTCTACTTTATGATGCTTATGTGATGTTCTATATGATGATGATATGATATGATATGGATGAAAATGATTATGCAACTAATGTGTTATGATTTTATGATGCTTTATGAGTGATGCCTATATGATACATGTGATGGATCTTATTATGCCAATGAAATATGGTGCATTTTATTTTTTTGTACTTTTTTAATGCAAATAGATGGATGGATGTATGATGATGTCAATGCATGAGTGAATGGATGGATGGAATGATCATATGATGGTGCATAACTCTATATGTTTATGATGTTTATATGATACTTATGTGATACTTGTGTGATCTCTATGCAATGATGATATGATAATGCATGATTGATGATTCTATATGCTTAATGGATGATTTTTCATGCTATGTGAGATAGATTTGATTATGCAAATGATGTGTGATATTGATCCAAATAGTACTTTGTTAGTCTTAGATTTTAGTAATAACAAATTCATCTTCACTACTAGATAACAATGGCATTATATCTTTACTAGTCATGTTCTTTAGCAAATTTTTCTTCTTGGAAATATTACTCTACTAGATATGTCTTTCAAATTTCTTATACCATGTCATGCTTTTCAAGAAATTTTTCTTCTTGGAAATCTTACTCTGCTAGAAATGTCTTTCAAGCTTCTTAATGGACCATTTTATTAATCCATTAATAATAGATGAAATGATTTTGATTATGGAAGTGAGATGCAATGCACTTCTTTTTTTGTTTTCTAATGTGGATATTATGATGTAATACATGGATGGATAAATGATGTGAGAATTATTTCTAATGTATGCAAATGATGATGCAATTGATGTGCAACTATATGAGAATGATGTGTTTTTGGTAATGTCAAACATACTCAATCCATTAATGCTCAAGATATCATCATTATGAAATTGTTTCAACCTTGGAAAACCCATAAATACATATACAAGATTGGTATGAATCCAATATACCTTAACCATGTAGATCTAATATGCAAAGGTTGTCATCGTAATAGTTGATTTTTCATGTTTTTTTATCATCATTGAGCCTTTAAAATGTTGAAAGTGAGTACAAAAATCAATGGTATAATTAGACCATGATGACCAGAGTACTATTTTCATGATTTTTGATATTGAAATTTAACATATGCATCTAGGTATTATTGAACTAAGATGACCTAATCATTTCTTGTGTAATCAAATAAGAGTTAATCATTTTCCTATGCAAATTCAAAATGTCATCAGTGATACTTTGTAGAGCACATCTCGCAAAAATTTGCACAGTAGTAATTGTCAACTAATAGACAATAGACAAATAAAAATCATACTCCTTCCTAGCTCCTATAGTTCAATACATCATCGAGTATCTCCAGAGATATGACAACAAAAAACAAAGTACAATAGTTGAAAAAACATGTTGAAGTGATAAATCTATGATTTAGAAGGGACGTCATCTATTTAAAGTTTTCTTTGATTTGATTGATTTGGCTATTTGATTTGGATGGTTGATGTGTTATTGATTGTGATTGATGTTCAATGTTAGGTTGTATTATGATTATTACATTTTTTGTGTTGTCTTATTGTTATTTTTCTATTGGTTTAAGGTCAACATTTATTGCCCCTAGTGAGTTCAAAATTTTTCCTACAATCTAGGGTGAGACACAACTGCTATGCCAGGATATGTACATGAATCTTTATGATAATAGGTAGAATGAAAGCTCAAGCGAATGGTGAAAGTGAATGGTCAGCATGCTCAAATAGATGGAAAATATAACCTATCACAAATAGCACCTACTGTCAGTTTTTCACTAGTTTTTATTGTAACATCTAGAAAATGCACAAGACAAGAAACATAGATTAAGAGCAAACAATGCAATGCGAATCTAAATGCAATCTAATGTTAAGCAACAAAGAACAAAGGAAAGTCAAAATGTGAACAAACTAGAACAATCTCACCAAATTGCTACGTATTTCCATGATTCATCTCGATTGCCCTTCTCCATTTTGCTTGTAGTAGTATAATTGCCCTCAGATTTTCAAAGATTCATGCAAGTATAGCCTATGATAGTGATTTAGCAAAACCTCAAAGATTCAACATAAGTGCTCTCAAAAGTCACAAGATTTCATGAGAGAGATTGGAATGAAGAATAACAGATCAATTTATAGAAAATTGATTATTCAAATGACAGACCAGGATTGAAAGATTAACAGACGGTTGAGATTGACTGATTATTCATACATTTTGATAACAGTTAGTAGTGACATGAGTGATACAAATTAGGAATAGAATTAAAGATTAAATAAATGATTTAATCTTCCAGTTTGGTATTCGAAAATAGAAGAATTATCTTTGCATGACAAAGATAAAGATAGATTAAAGCAACTCTTGTTCGAATGCACGCACAAGGCTTAATTAATTAAATAAGAATATTTAATTAATATGCATGTACACATAAATGAGTTATAACTGGACAATTGAATGATTTGACAAAGAGATTACTCAAGAACGCCACTCAAACATTAAATCAAGAGTTAACTGAGCGATTAAAATAGATCTTTGAGTCAAGTCAAATCGAGTAAGAGTGAATACTTAAATAACTCACACAATTTATCTAAATATAGAGGAATGCATTAAAATAGAATTCATGAATTAAATAATTCATTTAATTCAAGATTTGATATTTGAAGAATAATTAAATAAATAAATAAGATTTATTTAATTAAGTGATGAAAGGATTTAATTGAGTAATTAAATAAATAAATAATTTATTTAATTATAATTAAATTATGATAGAGAGTAAATTAAATAAGAATTTATTTAATTTGACAAGAAGAATAAGGTTAATTAGTAACATAATTAAATAAAAAGCATTTATTTAATTAATCAGATAGAATAAAGAAAAGTGTGAATTAATTAAATAATTAAGATTATTTAATTAATAGGAAGAAATGAAGACTATACAAAATAATTAAATAATTGACATTATTTAATCATGAACATGAAGAATACAAATTATGAAGAATATTGAAGTCACAGGCTTAGACCAAATTTTGGTGTCTACATTTTCCCCTCTTTGATACAATGTCATTTTGGCGTTGTGTCAAAGAAAATTGATAAGAAATATGCCCCAGTAATGCCCCAGTGTAAAACAAGTGAAGGTATGCCCCCTCGAGAAAATTGACAAATTGTTAAAAAAGTTCAGAAAAAATTGGAAATGATCCTGATTAGTCCATGGGATAGCCAGAAATGCAGTGGAGTTGACATAATTGAGTTTGGAAATGTTAGGAACGGGTACGGGTGGATCGAAATTGGAAGTTAACATGGCCAGTAGGAAAGAAATGCCACCAAAACCCTAGGTATATATAGAAATTGGGGTAAAAACCAATTCATTTTCACCCACCAAGCCTGAGAATTGAGATTTTTCTCTGCACCCACAGCGAGGATGTAGCCCGTTTCGAACACTCACCATCACGCATACAGGATCCAGACCTTCCAGAGGCCAGCCGACGCGGACCCCCTGATATGTACCTCAAACTTGTCTTTTGAAATTTTCTCCTTTTGCGTACTTTAATGCGTTTAATTCAAATTTTATGTATGCGTCATTTTAATTAAACACCACATGTGTGTGCGCGAAACACATTTGCCTGCGAAAAACTGCATTTGAAAATTTACGTTGACTGTTTAGCGTAGGTTTGTGGCGTTTCGACACATTTGTAGGTTAATGAACCACATTTGAGAAAATACATCGCATGTGCATTTAGAATAGTCGCATTTGTTCTTTATGTAATGCATTTAAATATTCCTCAATGCATTCATTTTTCTTTCAACCCATATGTTATAGTGCAATGCATATGTGATAGAGTTAGCCGCATGTGAAAAATAACGACGCATGTGTTTAATGAAATAACGTATGAGTATTATTATGCACCGCATATGTATTGTAACGAAGCATGTGCAAAATATCAATGCATGTGAAAAATAACGACGCATGTGCAAAAAAATAATGCATTTGAATTTCAAGTGATGCATGTGACTAACAAGTAGTTATAGTCATTTTGCATTAGGGTAGTTGAGTGATGCTGACATGAGGCATGTATAATGCCATTGCAGGTTGTGCTAGATATGATATATACCGGGAGTCGAGACCGACAACGTTTCGGTTCAGGGACAGCTTGCGGAGTGCAGAGCAATGTTTCCTATGGCACCTTGGTCTTCTTCACATTACAAGACATGCCCTAAGATTTGGGCGAATCATTTTTTTATTGACATCTTTATGCAAGCGGTGGCACTCAGAGACATCCTCGTTTCACCTACCGACTGGAGAGGCCACTGTTACATTGGAGGATGTGTACAGGATACTCAGACTCCCTATTAGAGGCACACAGGTGAGTATGATACCTAGAGGGGTGCGGTCGAGATGTGCAGATACTATCCACATGCATAGACATTAGACAGTTAGGGTTCGACCATTATGAGATTAGGTGGCATGTCTAGCTCAGAGATATAGGTAGCTAGACTGTTTAGTATGTACCTTGATAGGTGGTATAGTACTTCCTGACTGTCGAGGTCATGGTTTTCTATGGGGTGGGGGAGATGCTTGTAGGGATGCTAGAGAGACGTGAGGTGTATGCATGGGGTCCTTGTCTCCTTGGTATGTTGTACTTTCATTTGCATGATATTTCCTACCGAGATGCACAGTCCATGAGTTGTGGTACCACACTCCTGATGGTATGGGCGTGGGAGCACATCACCATTTTCTGGCCACTAGCTACAGTTGACCTACCACACGGAGCCCCCTTATGGCTTCTGCTATGCGGGGGCTAACACTCAGCACCATATAGGAGATACAGGTTATTTCAGGCATGCTATAGACACGATGGTTCAGTTTACATGGAGACCATATCTGGGCTGTAGATTGGTCAGACGAGGATGAGAATTTTCATTTTCCCAACAGGTATAGTTCTTGATTGGGCGAGACAGTGTCACATGTCCACATTATAGAGCATCATTTGCCATATCGTGTCTTGCGGCAATTTGGAGAGGCACAGGATGTGTTGAGAGGTTGAGCTGAGTTCGCGAGGTCATCACAAGAGATCCCCCTATGGGGTCCAGAGATTCCAGTGGCCATAGCAGAGGCAGACATTGATACATTATAGGAAGTTCCATGGGGATGGAGAGATGGTCCAGCAGACTGAAGGACCATAGGGGAGTATGATCAGTGGTGGGTAGTACACAGATTGATTCCACTGACAGATCCAGAGTAGCCAGCGCCGATAAAACGGCGAGGGATAGGTTCACGAGGCAGGCATGGCAGAGGTAGAGGTCGGGGAGATAGAGGAGGTCATGGTGATGGAGGAGATGATGGCCAAGGTGGATGACGAGGGGGCAGGAGAGGGAAACATAGTCGGAGGGGATGAGGGCCACCATTGTCACCAATCTATGAGGAGGGACGAGGAGATGAGGATGTAGCCATGCCAGACATTGGTCGAGGAGGGGAGGAGGTGGATACTATGATAGGTGGAGAGGAGGTGCACCCCACAAAGGCGGCTATTCTAGACATCCTGGCAGAGGAGGAGGAAAATACCGAGGAGGTAGGCAGAGAGGAGGCAGAGATTGATGCCTGGGGTTTGCTATGTGCCTACCAGGAGGATGACGAGGAGGATGATGATCATGAGAGAGAGATTCGTGATCAGATCTTAGAGGAGCTAGATAAGGAGGAGGATGGGGTAGCGAGGGTCAGACAGGATGAGACAGGGTCAGTAGATCCTGATATTGCTACATTATGAGCCCAGGTTGCCTCCCTGGAGGAGCAGATGAGAGTCCTAATGTCCAAGAAGGATGCGTATCAGATGGAGAGGGACAAAGTAGTTATGGACAAGGATCAGGCCATAGCTCGGCGATAGGAGACTGAGCAGAGATTTATAGAGCTCAGAGCCTTGTGTACTGGACCATCAGTGGCCTTCACCAGAGAGTTAGTCAAAGCTAGGGAGAGAGAGACTTATTACCATGATCTATATGAGGCAGAGGTTCCTCTAGAGAGACGGGCTCCCAGTTTCTCATAGGAACATAGCAACAGGTCACAGACCAGGACCCATATCAGGATAGTTAGCACAAAGGGGGTGGAGCAGCCATGCAGAGCAGGTCCATATGACAGACCTCCCTCAGCTCACAGGTCATCGGGTTCCCATCATCATTCCTCCACACACTCCAGGCATGATAGTAGTGGTAGTTCAGGATAGGGACACTTCTTGAGAAGCATCGAGACATTGTATTATGATCCTATAGCCTGCGGGCCTTCATGTATTATTTGATGCATTATGACATTGTGATGTGACACAGATGAGCGATATATATATATATATATATATATATATATATATATATATATATATATATATATATGATTTTTGTGGCAAGTCCTATGATATGTATTTCTATTTATAGATTATGCAGTTGTTCATTTATACATGTGATGTTTATATTATATGCCTATGTGATGGATGATCATTTTTTTTTTATGACGTTTATGCAGCTAATGATATAATGTTGATTCTATGTGATGTTGATTCTATATGATGTTGATTCTATATGATGCATGTAGTTTATAGTTATGAGATGCAATATAATGTTATATGGAAAATGCATTCTACATGTGATGGTATACAAATGTAATGTGATGCATATATTTACATTTGTTTTGTACATGGTATGCTTATGATATGTATTGTATGAGAATGTCTATTATGCCATGATTTCCTAAATATGATAAATGCCTATATGTATGTATTTTTCTAACATGTGGCTATCTTTGGGATGATGAGCCCAAAATGTGCTCATAATTTGGATATCATGATGAAATTTTTAATATACTTACTTTCTGTTGTTTATGGTTGTTTAAACTCTCTAAGATACCTTTTATTGAGATATCCTATAGCAATATACTTTCATGATTCATGTAGCCTATCATGTTGACTTGTCTACATTTTTTACCCCATTTGACTCCCTAAATGACTGGTATATCACATATAGTTTTTTAATGATGAAATAGATTTAAATATGTGATTAATGAATGGATATTGTGTATGTGCCATGCGCCTTTTCTTTCACATCTGTTACCTTGTGTTTTGTAGGTTGTTGAAGAAAGTATGATCGAGTCAAGCGCAACTAATCTCGGCCTTGCAGTAAAGTCCATTTCCTGCACGACTTCAAGGAAACTCTGGTGAAGACTCTTTGACCGAAACTATTGGGAAAGATTTTTAATGACAGTCAATCTATAAAGAGTGGAGCACTAGATTCTCTTTGGATCAGTTTGAACGGATAAATTCATTTATGAATTATGTTCCTTGATTTTGGGATACATTTTACTTCCACATCTTTCTTTGTTAGGGTTAGTTAGTTAGTTGTTCTTCTGACTTTAAATAAGTGCTCCTCATGTGCGAGTGGGCAGAGAAGATGGTTAGAAGTAAGATAGAAGCATAGTGATAGGGAGATAGAAGATATCATGTAAGAGTCAGTATGATAATAATAAAAAGCAGAATCTGTATGACAAGAGACAGAGTTTGTTGTTAGTTTTCATATCAACGAAGCAATGTATACCATTCTGAGTTTATGAATAAAGATTGATGAAGTTCTGAGTTCAGCACTTGCGTAATTAGTTGATGCTTGCTAAGGGGGACCACTTAGTAAGTATCAGAAAGGCTAGTTAGCTGTTCTTTTCTCGCTGATCATCGCAGCTAGGATTTCATCTTTGAAGTTTTCATACAAAATCAGCCTTATATTGTTCCCGCAACATTGGGAATCCATCCCTGTGCCTATTCCTGCAGCATAAGGCTAGTTCATAGTTTGTGTCTCAGTCGTAACTGTTATGATTTCTATTTTGGTTAAATCATGGTTGAGTTAAAAGAACTTTGCATTACCTTCCTGTAGCGTAGATAGAATTCTTTCCAAGTATTTAATTCTGTTAAGTTGTGACTAAAACTAGTTCTTAGTGCGTATATTGTGCTGCTCCATTCAAAGTATACGTTCCCTAGTTTGATAAGTAAATGAATGTCCATAAAGAGATATTAGTCACCATCGAATGCCCAATTCCTAGGATAGCTTTTATTGTGATTTTCATATCCTTTTGTGGGCAAGACCAAAGTTGAGCTACAAAGGAGAAAATAAACCAACATAAGGGACATGAATAACTCCGTTAAGCTCCACAAGGATCTAGGTTTTCAAGATAAGCATGGATAACAACCCAAGAAAATTAACAAAACAAGGGAAGCCCCTACCCTTAAGATCATAACCTTTAAAATAAACAAAGTTGTTTGAACAACCAAGGATTTCAAGGCAACCCCTTCAAAACACCTCTATAATAGGAGGCCAATAGTAGGAAGAGATACCAACTTCCTAGAGGAAAATAAGGGAACAACAATAAAAAGCTTGGCAAGAATACCAAATTAATTACCCTTAATAGGGAAAAGACAAGCCCGACCAACACAAATATCAAGGCACACCCAAACCATAAATCCATAGCTCTTCCTTAGAATAGAAAGAGAAAGAGGAGCTTAGTATCTCCTTGAGTAGATGCATTGCCAATAAACCCTCTCTCATCACAAGTAGGCAAACAAGGGAAACCCCTTGAGAGACCCAAGATGAGAACCACATTCACACATTCAATAGTGAACAAAGATTCTAGATCCACACACAGCCTATCAATAATAATGTACAAAAATATCTTCAAAGGATCCACACGGTCGATAAACCTATAAGTAGCCATGTTTTCATAAAAATCACTCTTGTCACTGATAGAACAAGGAAAGTTTGAAACAACAATAAGGACAATATCCACTAGCACAAAGCCTTCAACAACTAATCTCATGAAAAAAAACTAGAGCAAGTAAGCAATAGTGAGGCCTTCCAATAAAGACCCAAGCATACCTACCCAATAGATCAGAGTAAAGCTAGAATGAATATAACCAAGCCTACTTATTGAATAGAGTAGAGTAACTAGCAACAATCACGACTTTATCATTTCCATGAGAAGTCGTCTCATAATCACTAGCAAAAGAAAAAACTCCTCCACTAGTGACATATATAATTACCATAGAGTGGGAAAGTACTAAAAAGTAGTAATGAAAAGACAAGGAAGAAAAGGTAGGTAGAACCTACCCAGACCAACCCCTCCAGACAACCTCAAGATTCAAGGGCAGAAACATAGTAACCAGAAGAGCCTAACAGTCACCATGAGTAGAATAAAGACCTCCAACAACCACTAGCACTAGTAGCCATAGATCCACACTCAAAGACAAAGTTGACCAAGGAAAAAACCAAGCTCCCAATAGGAAAGAGTTGGAGGAGAT
>VDFB02194539.1:0-20248 GCA_007258455.2 Sequoia sempervirens | reverse complement strand
AAATCCCCGACTCCAAGCTGTAGCCGTCATAACTTACTAAAAATAGTAAGTCCGGAAAAGTTGCTCGACGCAGTTGCATGTCATACCTCTGCGAAGTTCTCTGAAAACCCTGAAGGAATCCAGAAACCAAACAGCCGAACTCCAACACGCAAACCCCTGAATCTTCAAAAGGGACTATCAAGTAGCCGGAAACCCTAATTCTGCCTCTGACTAGCCGACAACAAACCGGGAATAGGCTATCAATCACTAGAAAGTGTAGAGCTAAAAATGGGGACATTACATTGTTGGAGCGTCGACTATACAATTTTTGGTCACAAGTTTATTTGGAGAGTTGAAACCGTACTTATCTACAAAAAATTGTCATACTATTCAAAGTTGTTCAATATACTTTAACAAATTGTGAGGAATAACAAAAGGCTTTATTTAATATTTAATCCTCCACCGTTGCCAAGGAAAAGCCTTATGTTCAAATCTTATAATGAATCGTAGCTATATAAGATAGTTTGTACCTTTGCACAATTGTCCAGAGCACCATACATTTAAATATTAATGAATTCTACCATTTTAATGAGTTGTCGTACCATCATTTGTTGATGTCATATAATGCTAAAAAGTTGTCATACTTCTTTTAACCTATTGTACACTTTGGGAAGTAGCCATACCAAGTAAAAGAGGTTGACTCAGCTGCTGGGTAACAAATAGGTGCATGATCAAAATATTTTTTCTTAAGGTGTTGTTCCAAGTCAGCATCTCTTTTTTGATAAATAACTATTTGGATTTTCTAAAAAGAAAAAATCTTCTATAACCAATCAAACTGAAGAATGAATTAATGTAATGACCCAAGCTCTGGATCAATAGATTTTTTATTTATTCCTTATTGGATTGACAAAAGTTGTCATCCAATATTAAATAGATAAGCTAACTGAGTTTCCAAATGTTAAATGATATTAATGAAATAAATGAACTATTGTGTATAACACTTTGTTATAAATTCCACCGTAGTTCAACAATGGAAATTTGCCAAGACATTTTTGTGTTGTTTCTGATGTATTAATTTAAACTAATGCAATTACATATGTCATAAACTTGGCTTCTTTCAAATTGATGTTCCTGAACTTTATCCTTGTATTCATGCAATTTACATGCAGCACTGTATCTGAATATTCCACCTGTTCATGCATCCCATAATTGATTGATCATGGCTCTTTAGAGCACTTTTAGATCTGATATTTCAAATATATAAATCTGCACTTCTATTCCATTCCTTTGCTTCGAACAGGCTGGTGGACTCCCTATTGAGACTTACGATTGGCTAGGCTGGTAGTAAATGTTGGCACCCAAACATTATATTGACCTCCACGTAAGCACCTATGGACTCCAAGAGGTGGCCCGATAACCCCTATTCATTAATCAATTGACTTCATCATCCGCCAATATGACAAGCACTCATATATTATAGAATTCTCTTTCCCGTCATATGGCTTCTTCTAGAGTCGCGCTAGGGAAGTAATTCGTACAGGTCTCTAACAACTCCTATCTTCAGAGATTTAGATGTCTTCTTTATTCATCATAGATAGGCATAATATTGTGGCACATATGCTAGATTTTCAATAGCCAATAGAAATATATTATTGATCAGATATAGTCAATCAATAATAAGAAAACTTTTAGAATGCAATTATCGATTAAAATGGGACATTACAATTAATTCTTTATTTAATGGAACTGTTGTAATTTGATATGGAGCTGGAAATGTTTTATATTAGTTGACATTGGCATTGTGATTAATAAATGCATGATGTTAAACACCAAACCAACTAAAAGAAAAAAAGTCATTGAAACACAAGTGTTTGACAAAATGTCTGCATGTTAGAAGGCAATTTCTTTGCAGTTCTTTTGTGAAAAGTGGGATTCAGTTTTGGGGCAGAACATTACAGTGGTATGAGAGCTGGTTTTTTCTGCCAACCTGTGATTAAACACTTACTTTCAGCTGCAACCTTCATATTAGTGACAGAGAACAAAGGTATTTTAACAGGGAACAGAGGAAAACTCAGTGGCAGCCCCCTCAAGTTCTAGAGGGAGAAACTATATCAGACATCCTTGGTTTTGTAATAACACACCCCCTGAATTTCGTTTTCAATTTTTTGCAAAGGAACTCACTACATGAACATGCAAATAAGACACATTGCTAACATAAAGTTCTGATATTGATTAGCAATGTACATATATCATGAATGTTGCAAGTCTGTTATTCCCTATGTTGGCGTCTACATTAGCACCTTTGGAGTGCTGATTGTAAACGTTCAACTATTACAAATGTTTTGCAACACTTCATTATTTAAAGAGGAGAAGTCCCTCTTTGCTGATGTAATGCATAAGAGAGGGTAGAGTAGACTAAGGTTCCTATCTTTTTGTACTCAGCGGCAGGACACAAGGGTGCACAAATACAATGCGCCGTAGCTAAGTTTTTCTCTGGTTTCGGCAGATCTTAACTACGACTATTCTAGCTTTTAATCTATCCTATCTCCTCAAGGTAAACAGAGCATGAGGGCATAGGAGTGAGAATGGATTGGTTGGATCACTTGAATCCGCCATCTCCTTAGAATATGCCCGAGGCTTTGAACTCTCGGGTATATGTTGGGATAAGGTTTTATACAAGTAAATGCTCTTCACGGTAAGTTGGATTTGAGACCTGCCAAGCAGGAGGAACCCCTATCCGAGGTATGGGCTAGGAAACGACTTACTAGAAACAACAAATTTACAATGTCTTGACCAACAAACTTGCTAAGAAGGAGGAACCCCTATCTGAAGTATAGGTTGAAAGACAATCCATTAGACAACAACAAACGATAACCGTTAATAACAGATATCCAAGGAGGAGGAACCCCTATCCGAGGAGGGAAATGAAGCAACAAGCTATTTAAACACAAAGACGTTATGGAAGAACTCAAATCTTTAGATCAAATTGCATGTGCCTTTTGATTTTTTTCTTCAAGCTTTTTGAACAAATTACAAAGATTGGGACAGCAAAGGCACGAAATCATGCACAAATACGATCAACCAATGAACTCTCATCCAAGAGTGAACAAATATTCGCTTTCAAAGCTATTGGCAACAATGGTGCAGCAATTTTGCATAGCAAGTAAAGGTTAAAAAAGTAATGAGCCCAAGGCTCTTATTTATAGAACTCAAAGGAGTAGGCAACCCTAAAATCTCCTTGAGTTAACAATGAGTTTTTTCCAATCAATTAGCAAGATTTATTCCTAAAAAGAGGGAACAAACAGTTAACTGGAAATCTACTTCAGTTAACTAAAACTAAACTAAAGGTGAACTTTAATACAAAGTATGCCTCCAAAATAGACATCCACATTTAGTGGAGATTTGAGATCCACAAATTATGGAAGCCAATTAGACATCCTTAATTAGTGGGATTTGATAATGCATGATTTGTGGGATGTGGAGTTAACTTGGAAAGGGGCATCAAGTTAACTCCAATTACATTTAATGTCTTCTTGAGTTGACTTGGAAAGAAGCATCAAGTCAACTTCAAGTATCATAAATGCCCTTTGGAGGGTAGGACGTCCTTCTTAGTGCCTTTACAACTTACCACTAGTCAACAATGTTTCTATCCATTCATTGACTTCTTCAGCCTCTGGGTAGTTAATGCTCTGCAAAATGATGACGTGGTGCTTGCGCATTACTTCGCCTGTTGTGAGCTGATGCTGGAAGTCTATACATTGGTCAACTGCCTCATCGAACTTGGTAGACAAAGCTGCCACCTTGGCCAACTTGCAACCATTTGGATCATCAAGGAAGGTATTGCAGATGACCTCTCTGAACTGATTCTGCACCATAACCATCTCAATGTATTCTCCTCGCTCACAGTGATATTCTAGGCGAGGGAAAGATATTACCAACGTTCTTGCAAAGTTGATAATATTTGCGACAACCCGTCGGTAGTCAATCATTTCTACTGAATAGGCATCATAGGCTTTCACCTTATATGCCAATTGTTCTTTCCAAGCACACAAATGTTGCTTGTTTTCCTCAGAGTAGACTAACTGATATGCCAATTGCAAGTCTGCAATTGTGACTTCATCTCCTGGCCTCTTCTCTACTATTCTTTGCTCTGATTGTTGAATCTCCGCACGAAGTCCATGCGTTATATCTCGTAACTAGTAAAGATTTTCCAGTATACATCGCCCTTTGAGAACGAACTTCTCCACTTGATCTTTCAAGTGTTTTTCGTATGTCATCAGTTCTTGATGGTTCTGCTCTGCAGGAAGATCCAGCAATTCTTGTTGTAAGGCCGAGATGTTCGAGGTGTCGTGCATCAAGCTGGAAATGTACAACCTCAATTGTTGGTTCTCAACCTTTAAGTTGCTTTGTCTTTCCCATCCTTGGCCATCCTTTCTTGGGCACTCACCAAGGCAATTCCGAGAAGGTCTGCCTCCACCTGTTCTGTGGTCTTTCTGAGGTTAAGTTTAGACAATGTGAAGTCTTCCACTTGTACCTCATGTATGTCTTTATCTTCTGGTGGGGCAGCAGTTTCTATGATGAACTCACATTCTGCATTCCTTTCTACGTGAACTTGCTTCTTCAACTTCTTCGTTGGCATGTCTTGTGGGACATGGTCAATTCCGTGGAAGTCAAGCTCATAGGAGTGGCCTTTGTAATGTCCCCTTCAAAGAATGATCTTTTCCTTGCTGACTGCTGGCCTATTCCGCAGGACCCGTAGAGGGTCAGTAAGGGATGGTGAAATTAGGGTTTCTTTGTTTTGAGGAGGCCGCTGTTTGGAGTTTGGGATTCCGATCATGATTCTCCTGGTTTTCTCGTGAGAGCTTCAAGCAGCTGGGTGTGTCTGGCTTGGCATTCTAACTCTCTCGACTTACTATTTTTAGTAAATTCTATTTTTGGCAGTGGACAGTTTGGGTTCAGTTCAGTTGGGCTTCTTCTGCAGTTGTTTCAGCTGGCACTTCAATTCTTGGCCTTGGGCGCATTTTTTAGTGGAGAGATAAGTATTTTATTATAATATTATTATTTTAATATTATACCCCTTTGCCTAGCAGTGCAACTTTAAGTTGTTTTTAAAAAAGGGGACTTTGAGGGTCTAGGCGTCATAAGGTGATAAATTATATTTTTAATGTCAAATTTTGAGATTATTAAATGGGACGCCCTTTTGAGAGATGAAGTTTATTTTAAAAGTGAAATATTTTATGGAGGAAAAAGGACGCCATCTTTTGGTGGGAAAAGAGGAATTTGAAATTAGGGTTTTGGGGCGCCCTCTGGAAGTTTCTAGATGTTTCTCTCACTTCTATTCAAGCAGGCCTCAGCTCTTCATTTGATATCTTCTGTCTACTACACCGTTATGCTGCTGGATTGATTTCAGGCACTCGCTTCGAGGAAAGCACACCTCCTAGCATTGGCTCATCTTCTTGCTTGAAAGATAGCAACTAGTTGAGAGGTTAGCTGGTAATTTGATAGTTTGCATTGTAGTTGAGTATATTGCATTTTGGTAGTGTTATTCAAGCATTTTGTCATGTTTTCAAGTTGCTGTTGCCTTATAGCTGTAAGCTCTTTTTATTCATAATCCAAAAATACAAAAAGATTTCCTTGTGGGTATTGCATATTTACTTTAGTCATGGCTGGGCGCCACTTATTGTGAAGTCTCATGATTTTTAATAAAGTATTGAATTTTTAAGAGAAAATCGCCCTCCTCTAGGGGCCGTACCATTGTACCTTGCTTGGAGAGTGAGCAGAAAATAAATATCATTAGTTTGGGTCTGTTTTGTGTCATGAGTCTAGGCGCCTTCATCTTAGGTGTCTTTTGCATCCATTTACTTGCAGTTTGAATGAGTGGTGTGAGGTTTGTGAGCATATTTTGGTGTTACAGTGTTGCTGATAACAGAAAAAACAGTCCTTACTCTGTCATAGCAGCAAGCATAAAATAATCATTCGAGTTGTGTGCAAGGAAAGCCATTGAGAAGACTTGGAATTATCATTCTATATTGTTGTAATTGTTGAAGGTTCTCTTATAATGTGCTTAATTGATGAATTTCTGATATTGTAAGCTGTACAGTAGTACTGTCAGCATCATTTAACATTTCCGCAATTTCTCTATGTTTGTACTGCCCACTGAACAAGTGGAAGAGGTCAGAAGAGCACAAAAGATTTACTGAGAGGGGGGGGGGGTGAATCAGTAAATCAAACTCAAACTTTTATTTTTAAAACTTTTAAATCTTTATTACAATCAACTTTTTGATATGAACCAATTTCCACAAGTTGACACAATTTTATTGAAGTAATTTCTTTTTCAAGTAGGCACCAACCTACAAATTTACAATGAGATGATTTTGTAGAATAACTTCCACAAGGAACACCTAGACCTCTCCAGAATTTAGTAGACACCTGCCTACAAGGAGCACCAACCCCTAATGCAAGGCACCAAACCTTGACTTGATGGAAGTGAGACTGCCCTCAATCTGATCTGCACATGCCCAACTCTCCAATCTGCTCTATGTGATCCAAGATATCACCTTCAGCCCACACAAGGAGGTAGGAATCTGACTGATCTGCAAGTCTTTAATTACACAACCACACTCTCAAGCCTTGAAATGAAAGCTAAATATATACTTTGTTCTAGAATTGCATCCCTTGATGAAGGATCATGTCTTTGTCTTTTCAGAATTCATTCACACCTCTTCATTTGCTTCATTTTTGATTTAATAAAAATTTTATTTTCAGCTTTGTTTTGTTAAATCACTTGAGTTGAGATCAATGAAGGAACACGTCTTTTGAAAACTGTGATGATCATTGGCTGACTACGTCTTTTGAATCCTTAGATTTTTACTCCAACTCATACGTATTTAGTTAATACGTCCTTTCCTTTTGAAGTGGTTCGATGCTTATTCATGCACCGCTTTGTTTGTTTTATTAGTAATCATATAATCATTAATCTAAAACCTTTTTGTTTTATTCCGAATAAATCTCACCATATATTTTAATAAGTCGAAACTTATTGAGCAATATTTATCGACTCAATCATTTTAATCGCACCTTTCTCAGAATTATCGTTTATGCTTTTTAGAAAAGACGTATGCTTATTTTTCGTGATATTGTCCTCCTTAGATCTTTCACGTCAGATGCTTATTGTATATGTATTCATCAGTTAATAGATAGCGGCAGATCAAATCATTTTAAATGATATCGGCTTTTAAAAATAAACCCGTCACTTAAAGACTTCCTGTCATCACGCAAATAAATCCGTCTCTTAAAGACTTCCTGTCATCACGCCTCTAGTCTTAAGTAATTTGCATCGCTACTTCCAGTTTTACGTTAAAGCCATGATATCTTTCAATTTTGCTTTTGATATTGACGCGCATATGATCCTTCCATCGGCCCTTTTGCTCAGCAATCACCGCCCATCTTTGAATGATTTTAATTACTGCCTTATATATATAATAATGATTATTGCATCCGATATAGTAATCGTTGGTTAAGTTAAATGAATTGCTCCTTTATTAAAACTTGGCCAATGAATATAGTTTTATTTGGCACTAAATATCTACCGTCCAACGAAGCAGATATTGTCTTCACGTAATGGCTTCAATAGATGATGCAGCTAACCCATTGTCTTTATCAATATGTAATCTCCAAACAAAATCATGTTTGTATGAAGTAGGACCAAATCTGAATTCGAATCTTTAGTTAAAAGACAAATATTCAATGAGTTGTCTATGATTTGTCCTTTGTGACTGTTCTTCAATAAGGCATATAAATCTTTAGTCATATTAATCTAAGAATATGTTATCTTCAGTTATGCGCGTACTTGACATCAATGATACGATTAAATACCGGCTTGCCACCATTTCCGCTTTTGCATTGTAATTTCTAAAGTCTCGCTTATATGGTCATTTTCAGATTCATCTACGGATTGAGTGAAAATACACTTGGTGGTGTTGAGCTATTTTCTATATTGCATTAGATAGGGATCCTCTGACCGAATGCTCGTCGTTCTCCCGCGCATCTCGTGGTTAGAGTTCTTATTCAGCAATTTCCTTTGAGATCCTCTGACCAATGCTCACACCTTGCCCGCATCGGGATCCTGGTGTACATTCTGGTTAGATACCTTTCCCGTGACGCTTGGCTTTAGCTAACCTTAACGGGTGCGTGTTGTATCAGAATTCAATTTTTCAGGAAAATCAAAAAATTGGTCCTATTTTATCATAAATGTATCAGAGCTATGATCTCGGCCAACTCAGGCTCACAGTTGATTCAGCACGATGAGGATAGCTGGATTGGCAGATATTTTCACCATAGGTCGTGCCGTAAGACAACAGATATTAGCCCGCCCAAAGGCTTTAAGCAGACATCACTTGTCGAGGCTTTGAGAAAACAGAATAGCAGCGGATACTCTGCAAAATAGCCTGGAGAACATGCTCTATTGGAATCTAGATTGTTTTACGGAAGAGAAGGATGCAAGGATGGAAAAGAAGTTTGATGGGATGATTGAGATGATGTCTCGATTACTTGCTAAAATGGATCAGCAAGCTTCTCAGAACCATACTCCGAATCAAAACCATGCTACTGGAGAAAGCAGTGGTGTCAATGGACACAATGGGAATAATGGAAACAATGGAAGCAATGGGAACAATGGGAACAATGGTAATGGAGGCAGCAGAACTATTGGACAACATGATACTATCTCTAGCGGATCAGCCTCTAGACCGCTTTTCCCTACATTCACTCCAAGGGACGAACATCAAGTTGAAGCTACCGTTCCTTTGGTAGACGATGCTAGGCAAGCCTACATGGAGTACACCACCCTACCTCCTGATCTTAGAGACCAATGGTCCTTTGATCAATTCTTGAACCAGAGAAATAGAAGAAACGGAGGAAGAGCTGATAACCGAGCTTATATGGCTCCTAGAACTGATTTTCATCAAGCCTTAGGGAAGGTAACATTGGCTCACTTCAATGGAAGTGATAAGTGTTCAGCAAGATCGTGGGTTCAGAAGTTAGACAACTACCTTTCACTTCATCCCATGCCAGAAGAAGATGCCATCAAGTTTGCAACACTTCATTTAGAGGGAGCTGCCCATGAGTGGTGGTACCATGGTTTGGTCACTCTTGGCCATAACCTTATTCGAACCTATGGAGAATTCACCAACAAGCTGATTGAAAGGTTCGACACTAAGGATCCTGAAGTAAGATTTCGCGAGCTTGCACAACTCAAGCAGCATGGCTCCTTGGATTCTTACATTGCTGATTTCCAGAGACTTTCTGTGATGGTGCCCAACATCACCGAAAGAAGGTTGGTTGTGTTGTTTTCTGAAGGTTTGGTTGAACCCTTGAAAGGGTGGGTTAAAGCTTTCGATCCACCAAGTCTTGATGAGGCAATCAAGAAGGCTCGTAGTATGGAGTTATCAGCCCCTAGGCCTAAATTTCCGCCTAAGCCTTTTGGCCATAAGAAGGATAAGGATAAAAGACATTCTTCTAATCAGCACAAGAAGTTCCCACCTAAATTGACTGAAGAACAACGTGAACAGCTCAGAAAGGAGGGCAAGTGTTACACATGTTTAGAGCCTTGGACTAAAGGCCATAGATGTCCTGGAAGAGGGCGTTATAATCAAATGGGAACCTATTCTGATTATGAATCAGCATCTGATATGTCTGATCAGCAGTCTTATTTCGGGGACAGCGAGGATGAAAGAGCCACAGAAGAGTCTGATCATGAGCAAGGAGTTGGGGGCCCTATTGCCCAACTCTCTAGTTTCCAAAAGAACGAATCTTTCAAGGTTCGTGGTGGAGTTGGAGGCCATCATATTGTTGCATTAATTGATACTGGTGCAACGCATAACTTCATTGATGAAGGTGTGGTTGCAAAGAGAGGTCTCAAAACTGAAGAATTTGAAGGCTTCAAAGTCATGGTGGCTGATGGGTTTCACATTTCCTGCACACGAAGGGTTCCTAACATGTCCTTGCAGTTGGGAAACTATGAAGTCAAAGATGACTTCTATGTGGTTACTATTGGTGATACAGATGCAGTTTTGGGCATACAATGGTTACGCTCACTTGGTGAAATCTCTCTCAACCTACAAACCATGGAGCTCAAGTTCCAATCTGATGGCAAGAGAGTTGTTTTGAGAGGAATGTCTAATGGTGGTCCTCGTATAGTTTCTTTCAAAAGGATGGAAAGGCTAATTAGACATGACCAAGTGGAGTGGGCTGCGGAATGCATGGTTCTTCCGGCTAGTCCAGTTGAGACCAAGAGGGAATATCCTCCCGATATTCAATCTATACTCACCAAAAGGAGTAAGGTGTTTGCTGATCTACCACCTGGGCCACCACCAGAAAGGGGTGCTGAGCATGTTATTGAACTTAAGGAAGGGGCCAAACCAGTCATTACAACACCATATAGATATCCTAAGAAGCAGAAGGATGAAATTGAGAAGAACATAAGAGAACTCCTGGAGATGGGCTTCATTCGCCCTAGCAAGAGTCCCTTTGCTTCAGCTGTGGTTCTTGTGAAGAAGAAAGACGGCACCATCCGCATGTGTGTGGATTATCGTGCCTTGAATCAAAGCACAATAAAAAATCGGTATCCTATTCCTCGGATCGATGAGCTCATTGATGAGCTCCATGGTGCTAAATTCTTCTCCAAAATTGATTTGAGATCGGGTTACTATCAAATCCGGATGAGGGGCTCAGATGTTGAGAAGACGGCATTTAGATGCCACTATGGTCATTTTGAGTTCCTAGTCATGCCCTTTGGCTTGACTAATGCTCCAGCCACCTTCCAGTCTTGCATGAACAGAGTCTTCCAGAAGCAGTTGAGGAAATTTGTGTTAATTTTCTTTGATGATATTCTCATCTTCAGCAAGACGTGGGAAGAACACCTCAAGCACTTGGAGGAAGTGCTTAGCATTCTTGAATCAGAGAGTTTGTTTGCAAAGGAGTCCAAATGTGAATTTGGAATGAGGGAGCTGCTCTACCTTGGCCATATCATCAGCGCTGAAGGGGTGAAGGTTGACCCAGAAAAGATCAAGGCTATTGTAGATTGGCCACCTCCAGAAAATCTGACTCATTTGAAGGGATTTTTGGGTCTTTGTGGCTTCTATAGAAGGTTCGTAAAGGGGTATTCTCAAAGTGCTGCTCCTCTTACTGACCTCACTAAAAAGGGGGCTTTCATGTGGTCAAAAAAAGCTCAAAGTGTGTTTGATAAGTTCAAGAAAATCATGAGTTCTTGTCCTGTATTGGCCATACTAGATTTCTCCAAACCCTTCGAGTTACAGTGTGATGCATCAGGGGAAGGTATTGGGGCTGTTTTGATGCAAGAGAAGCATCCAATTGTATTTGAAAGCAGAAAATTAAGAGGGGTTGAAAGGACCTACTCTATCTATGACAAGGAAATGCTTGCAATCATGCATGCATTAGCCAAGTTCAGACAGTATCTGGTGGGGAGTAAATTCGTGGTCAAGACCGATCACAACAGTCTCAAGCACTTTATGCATCAGAAGGACTTGAATGAGAGACAGCAGAAGTGGGTGAGTAAGCTACAAGCTTACGATTTTGACATTGAGTATGTCAAAGGGAAGAATAACGTTGTGGCTGATGCTTTGTCTAGAAGGCCTCACTTGAGCTCATTGTGTGCGCTTAATGCTGATTGGAAGGAGTTGTTGCTTGCTGATTATGCCAAAAATCGGTTTGCAACCAGCGTTATTGAAGGTACTTTTCATGATGAAAGGTACAAGGTAGTTGATGGGTTGATCCACTACAAGGGAAGAATCTTCTTGGTGGCTGATTCTAAACTTAAGAGGAAGATTTTGGTGACTTTCCATGACAGTACACTTGCTGGTCATCAAGGGTACTTCAAGACATACAAGCAGATTCGAGAGAGATTCTCTTGGAAGGGGTTGAAAGATGATGTTCAGCGTCACATCAAGGAGTGTAGTACTTGTCAAATGAATAAAAATGAGCTCTCTCTTCCAGCTGGTCTACTGCAGCCACTTCCCATTCCAAATCAAAAATGGGAGAGTATCTCTATGGATTTCATCACCGGGTTGCCTAGGGCTCAAGGCAAAGACTGTATTTATGTTGTAGTGGACAGATTGACCAAATTCTCGCATTTCTTTGCCATCACAAGCACATTTACAGCAGCTCAAGTTGCAGATTTGTTCTTCCATGAAGTGTTTAGACTGCATGGGTTGCCCAAAAATATTGTGAGTGATAGGGACAGCAAGTTCCTAAGCACCTTTTGGCAAGAAATTTTTAGGATGAGTGGTACAGTGCTTACTCCAAGCACTAGTTATCACCCACAAACGGATGGTCAAACGGAGATTGTGAACAAATGGTTGGAAGGCTATCTCAGAAATTATGTCTCGGAACAGCAAAGAGCATGGGTAAAATGGCTCCACTTGGGAGAATATTGCTACAATTCATCTTTCCACATGTCAATAAAGATGTCCCCATTCATGGCCCTCTATGGTTACGAGGCTCCAAGCTTTGCTGATTTGGTGTTTGGCGATAGCAAAGCTCCTCAAGCCAAGGATTGGTTGCAGCAGAGGCAAGATGTTTTGAAATCCTTGAAGGACAACCTTCAAATGGCACAAAATCAGCAAAAGATGTACGCTGATCAGCAGCGTGTTGAGCGCTCATTTGAGGTTGGTGATATGGTATATCTTCGGCTTCAACCCTACAGACAGTTCACACTTAAGAAGAGTGGAGCTGAGAAGCTGAAACCACGCTTCTATGGACCATTCAAAGTTGTTAGGAAGGTTGGAGCGGTGGCTTATGAGTTGGAACTACCTTCGAGTAGTAAGGTCCACAATGTCTTCCATGTGTCTCGCCTCAAAAAGGCACTTGGACACAACGTTGTGGCTTCATCACAGTTACCTCCCTTGGATGAAGAAGGGCAGTTGACCTTGGTTCCAGAACAGATTATTGATTTCAGAGAGCGTTCCTTGAGGAGGAGAACAATCAAAGAGTATTTGGTAAAGTGGAAGAATTTACCATTGGAGGATGCTACTTGGGAAGATGAGGAAATTCTACAGCATCCAGACTTGCGATTGCTTGAGGGCAAGCAATCTTGGGGAGGGCGGATCAGAATGTCCCCTCTCAATGCTGATCTTTCAAGGACCGCTGGCTCATATTCCAGACCCGTAGGGTCAGTGCTGATGGTGAAATTAGGGTTTCCTTTGTTTTGAGGAGGTCGCTGTTTGGAGTTTGGGATTCGATCATGATTCTTTCCTGGTTTTCTCGTGAGAGCTCAAGTAGCTGGTGTGTCTGGGGCTTGGCATTCCTGAACTTCAAGACCACATTTTAGTAAATTCTATTTTGGCAAAGGGATGCTTGGGTTCACTGCTGGGCTTCTTCTCAGCTTGTTTCACCGGCACTCAATTCTGGTCTTAATGCATTTTTAGTGGAGAGATAAGTATTTTATTATAATATTATTATTTTAATATTATACCCCTTTGCCTAGCAGTGCAACTTTAAGTTGTTTTTAAAAAAGGGGACTTTGAGGGTCTAGGCGTCATAAGGTGATAAATTATATTTTTAATGTCAAATTTTGAGACCTTGAAATGGATGCCCTTTTGTGAGATGAAGTTTATTTTAAAAGTGAAATATTTTATGGAGGAAAAAGGACGCCATCTTTTGGAGGGAAAAGAGGAAATTGAAAATTAGGGTTTTGGGGCGCCCTCTGGAAGTTTCTAGATGTTTCTCTCACTTCTATTTAAGCAGGCATCAGCTCTTCATTTGGCATCTTTTGTCTACTACACCGTTATGCTGCTGGATTGTATTCAGGCACTCGCTTCGAGGAAAGCACACCTCCTAGCATTGGCTCATCTTCTTGCTTGAAAGATAGCAACTAGTTGAGAGGTTAGCTGGTAATTTGATAGTTTACATTGTAGTTGAGTATATTGCATTTTGGTAGTGTTATTCAAGCATTTTGTCATGTTTTCAAGTTGCTGTTGCCTTATAGCTGTAAGCTCTTTTTATTCATAATCCAAAAATACAAAAAGATTTCCTTGTGGGTATTGCATATTTACTTTAGTCATGGCTGGGCGCCACTTATTGTGAAGTCTCATGATTTTTAATAAAGTATTGAATTTTTAAGAGAAAATCGCCCTCCTCTAGGGGCCGTACCATTGTACCTTGCTTGGAGAGTGAGCAGAAAATAAATATCATTAGTTTGGGTCTGTTTTGTGTCATGAGTCTAGGCGCCTTCATCTTAGGTGTCTTTTGCATCCATTTACTTTCAGTTTGAATGAGTGGTGTGAGGTTTGTGAGCATATTTTGGTGTTACAGTGTTGCTGATAACAGAAAATCAGTCTTTACTCTGTCATAGCAGCAAGCTTAATATAATCATTCGAGTTGTGTGCAAGGAAAGCTATTGAGAAGACTTGAAATTGTCATTCTATAATGTTGTAATGTTGAAGACTCTTTTATAATGTGCTTAATTGATGAATTTTTGATATTGTAAGCTGCACAGTAGTACTGTCAGCATTTTGTATTCATTTCCGCAAATTCCTCATGTTTGTACTGCCCACTGAATAAGTGGAAGAGGCTGGCTTGCCGCCTATTTCTGTTTTGCATTGTAATTTCCTAAAGTCTCCGCCATATGGTCGCCTCGTATCCATCACGGATTGAGTAGCACATACTTGGTGTTGAGCTATTTTCAGTATTGCATTAGATAGGGATCCTCTGACCGAATGCTCGTCGTTCTCCGGCACATCTCGTGGTTAGAGTTCTTATTCAGCATTTTCCTTTGAGATCCTCTGACCAATGCTCACACCTTGCCCGCATCGGGATCCTGGTGTACATTCTGGTTAGAGTTACTTTTCCCGCATCGTTTTGGTTTAGGCTAACCTTAACGGGTGCGTGTTGCATTGTAATCAATTGTGAAAATCAAAAAAAAATTGGTCCGGCTTCATGCCTTTCCTCTTCCCCATTTAAGAAACCCTGCCGATAGAACCCCACGGCTTCACTAGAAGGAGGAATATGGGGCCTTTGAATGCCCGGCATGAGACTGGCCGGGTGATGTTCTATATGCAGTCCAAGTCGATGGGGACTTGGGACTGCTATGATTGTGGTGATGTAGACGGTTTGTTTCTATTACAGGCATCGTCTTTGTTGTTGTTGGCTTTGCCTCTACTGTTGCTTATTCAACAACTATTTCTATTACTGGCTCTGGGGCAGCAATACCCATGACTATTTTGGAACTGTGTGTGGCTATCTCCACATGTATCCCCAGTGTTCTTGGCCTTGTATGCTTTGACATCCTCATCCCTTGGGGAGGATTGCACCACTCCTTCTTCCTAGGCTTCTTTCTTGACATGGAAGGTGGTCTAGACTGAACCTGTAACGGCTTTGTTTTGGGAGATACCACCTTCCTTGTTTTCTTGCTATCAAGGTAGAGTTGGTTGTTTCTAACAACTCTACTTGTCCTCTCTTCTATAGATGGGTTGTCCTTTGCGTACCAATCCACTCTTGGGAGTAGTTGTGAGTCAACTGAATCTACGAAGAATGAGGGGAGAATGACTTCCCCTTCATCGTCAGATAAGCCCTCGATGTCTTCTGACATAAAGTCAGCAATTTGTCAGAGCCTGAACCTACTATACTTCCTTCTTCGCACTTCATGTGATGAGCGTTGCTCGAGATGCATCACATAGAGCCCTCTGGGATCATATGACCTTCTCTCAATGAGGTATTTGACATTAAGCCTCACTGTTTCCTAGCTCATCATCTTGGCATCTATCGTTGTCCTACATCTATAGAGTCCCATCCCAACGGGAAAGTTTATAGTTGTCTTCTTCTTTAAGCGCAAGTAAATGTGAACTTCGGATAACTGCCTTAGGAATTCCATGAAGACTACCCTATCTGAAGGGTATTGTGGCATCATGGCGGTGTGACCAATGTAGCCATACATGCGTATGTAGGAAAATGTAGGGAATTGGATAAACCAATCCGCCCAATCTGCCATTGCCTCTCTGGCTGCTTGTGAAATACGTACGTGCATCTCATGGTCTAGATCTTGTATGGTGTGCATGATGAAGTGATGACTTGTTCTTTTGAAGTGTCGCTCTGCTTGAGTAAACTCAAGACATGTAAAGTGTTCATGAACCTTCTGCACACCTAAGGTTCCTACATTGTTTAATATCCTGAACTTACCTTGGAAGGCAATCAGGTATACCAGGTAAGAACACGTGAAACCTATGAGCTTCTAGAAACCCGGTAATCTGTTGGTGGAGCATATCACTGATCAGAGTGGCCCAGTCGTAATGTTCCCTCTTGCTGATGATTTTTGCAATGACATAATACATCCATGACTTGAATTGATTTCCATCCTCTTGTCCAGTGATTTTGTTGAGTAGAGTGATTAACACTACATACTCATCTTTTCATTCTCCTCATCCAACCAACTTAGGCAAGTTAGCCATTTTCACTTTTAGCAATTTTTTTGCCATTATTCCTTGGCATTTGCTTTTGGTTGCCTCGAATGCCTTGTCGCATTATGTCGCTGATATGACCCTGCTGGTAGGGCATCGTGGAATATCAAAACACTTTTCAATGTCCTTGGGCCTTAGACTGCAGATTATCCTCCCATCTACTGACCTGACTTCTCTCATGGTAGGATTGTAATGCTTCATACAAGCAATTACAAGCTCCACAATTTGTAATGTGATGGGGATGGACGTAGCTTGAAGCAACCTAGACTCTTCTATGTTCTGCAACGTGATCTGATTCATGCCCTCCAAGTCTTCTAGATCAACCACTGGGTTTACTTGATGCAAGTTCGTGTCAGTCGTTTTCAAGTAATCATGGTACAAGGCCGTCTTGGTCTTGTATTGTACCAGAGAGTACTGCATCCCGAATAACTTAAAGATTGACAACACACATGACTCTGTTCTGGCAAATTTTTGAAAACCCCTAAAAATAGCGCCCTATCGAGAAATATTTTTTCGGAAAAAATCTGACACATGGGTTTTGTTCGTGCTTCAATGCTAAACAAACCTAGTTCCTTAGTATTTTGATTCTGAAACTTTTTCGGAAAAACCCCCAAAAATAGGGGCAGCCAGTTTGTTGATTCTGGAAAATTTGACAAGATGGATTGTACTGGAAACTTATTTTGAATCTACCCAATTGATCAGATTTGTGGTAGCATGTTGATTTGTGTGACATGCAAGAATACCTAAGACAAGAAAAGAGGAAGTAGACAGAAGATGGATTGGAAGTTTTTAATCTAACTCCCTCAGAAAATCTGTTTGTAATCTTCTTCTGCCTTTGATCTTCAAGAAATATCGAAGAACGGTCAAAAACCTTGGCCAAATCTAAAAATGGCGTCCTTGAGAGCTTATTGTTGTTCTTGATCATCAATCTACAAAGAAATAATGAAGAGGGATGCCTAGATCTTCTTTATATAGACTCAAGCCTGAATCCTTTAAGTTTGGGAGCCTAACTCATGATCTAAACCTGATATGGCTTGATCTGGAGTTCAAAAGGTAGGTTTCCACTTATTATGGGGTGAATTGGCCAAGTGTGCCTCCAAAATATCTTATTTGGTCAACAAAACATGCCTTTGACCTTTTTAGGCATCCCTTTTGAGTTTGAGTGCTTCTTCATCATTTTTGTTATTGAATGACCTTTGTTTGATCCTTGCTCCAGATTGATTAGTTGATCCTGTGCAATTGTTGATAGATTCATTGTAGAGCCAGATCCAAGCTGAAGAGATGTGCCTAGGAGGTATTAAGCCAGCAAGCTGAGTTTGTGACCCTAAAAAGAAGGGCGCCTTTCTCAAGAAAGGGTGCTTTTTCCTTGCCTTAGTCATTTTTTGATACCTGTTCTTTCAATTTGTTCATTCTGACCTTTTGTGCTTTGATTCGGAATTCTCGTTGATCGGAGAATCGAATAATCTTGTTTGATGTCTCATCAAGTAACTAGCTCTTCTCCTCAAAAGATGACTGGAGTTTCAGTTTACAGAAGTCAATTAAAGGTGCTTTAATGCAAGGGCGCCCCTCATTGAAAAGGGCGCTTTTTCCTTCTTGCTCAGTGATTTTCATCCTGAAAGATGCTCCAGTTTGATCCATCACTACAATCGTTTGACTCGTCTCACAGGCTTGCTGACAAATTCGTTGTTGAGCTGCAACGGGATTGAAGAGATCGCTTGAAGGCAACATTTCTCAACGGGTCACATCTTGACCACTTCATTCAAGGGCACCTTTGCTTGACAAGGGCGCCTTTTCCCATGTTGGTCAATCATTTTTGATGATTTTCATAACTGCCTCTTTGTGTTGTGCTGACATTCATCGATGATCACTTCGTCAGATGATCTTGCTGATTGTTTTGTTGTCGAGCCAACAGGAGAACATTGAGGATGACTGCCTTGGATGATTCAACAGGCTGTATTTGACCCTTGAGATTGAAGGGCGCCTTTCTCTGGAAAGGGCTCTTTTTGCATCATGAATGATTTCTCCTTCGTAACGTTTCCAAAGTTAACCAAATTTTGGCCTTTTTCTGGTTTTGAGAATCTTCTTCGTCAAATAGCATCTTTTTAGACTTTTTTCGCCATGGTTGCATCATTGAAGCTTTTGAAGCTTAGCTTTCAGCACCTAGTATTGGCCAATCCGCCATTAATGGTTGCGGAGCTCCTAACTTTGTTCCTGAAAAATAGAAATAGACCCACTAGAGTAAAATGTGTCTTTTGATGATTCTGACTTGATCAATCTGATCGATAAGTCGTTTAATCCTATCAAAATTATTTTCAATCATTTCCGGGAAGGTCCTATTTTCGGAGGTTTCCCTGAAAATAGGGCGTAAAACCCTAATTTTCAAGTTTTCAGAATTTTGCACGTGTTCCTTGATAGAAACCCACAAAGACCCTGTGTTTGGTTCGACCTAAAACAGACTTTTGACAGCATTTTTACATGATTTAGCTCAATTTAAGCAGAATGCCAAAAATGTATTTTGGGTACAACACCCTAAAAAGTGCTGCGACAGGCAGAGTATGTAGTGATTTAACCCAGCAAGAACCCAAAACTCGCTAACAACTCCTCCAAACTATCTTCATGGCATGAATGACTCTTTTATACACCCCAACATGCACTCTTATCACTCTATCGCCCATAGGAAGCTACAGGTCTGATATCATGAGCTACCAAACATGAACGGACAGGTCTGCAACTTACTGAAATCAGCTCCACCAGCCTGTTATAATAGGAAATCAAGATTGTAGGTCCACTATATTGACTGCAAAGGTCATGGCAGCCATGAAAATCTTTGGGAATCACCTCAATACAGGAACAAGACACCTTCCAAAGGCTCAGATTAAAACCAAACTCACACAGCAAGCTTCTAGCAGCCTTCAATCACTCAGGGAGGTCAAAGAATAGTCCCGTCATAGGTTTCAGTCATTCGTGGGACTGTATGTGACCCCTTGTGGCATCAACCCCACTCCAAATCACCTCCAAGCTGTTATCAAATAACCCTACTAACAGGCATAACCTCTGTAATTCTTAAAAAACACGCACAGCAGGTCTGATTACCACTTTTCATATGCCTAGGTCTGATATTTACCTTCCATACATCCAAACTGCACCTCATAACTGTCATCAAACCTCAACAATAATAAAGCATTGTCTAAACAACCTCACTCAGAGCATAAAATGGAAAGGAAAGACTGCAGATTGGTTTCAGATTTGCACAGTTCTGGAAAACTAAGTGTTAGAGACAAGGGCAACTAGAAATAAGTGCCCAGAACTCCCTCCAAAGTGAAGAAAGCTAGTTATAAACACCTGCAACTGATGGACAAGACCTGCAGGCTCTTGCAAATCACTATCAAACCACTTCAAAAACCTCTAAAATTCATTACCAAACACTCCCAAAAATATGCATTCAAATATATTGAATATTTTAATTTTTTTGAAACCCTAGAAACCAAAAGCTCCATGAAATACCAAGGTGATTCCTGCGTGAAATCACTCTACCAGCTAGGGAGGATATTTCACCACCGAAACTAGTGATTTGATGAGGGTTTTTGTCCTTGATCAATCCTCGGAAGAACTTCTTTGTTCACTCCAGCAACATATTGTTATGTGTGCAAACTTGAATAATGCAAATGAGAGCCCCAGACCTCCTTTTATAGCTTTTTCACCACTTTTTCGAAAAAGTGCTTTTTGCTATTTGTTGTTTTTCAAAAAACATGCCTTTTTGCCTTTTCCCAAAAAAAAAAAAGTTTTCTAAAAATAACTCT